>PISX010002314.1:0-164724 GCA_004024625.1 Mellivora capensis
TTCTATGCCTTTTTCAAGCCCGGCTAGAACCTTGAGAATTGTCATTCTGAACTCTAGATCTGACATATTCCCAATGTCTGTATTGATTAGGTCCCTAGCCTTTGGTACTGTCTCTTGTTCTTTTTTTGTGGTGAGTTTTTCCGCCTTGTCATTTTTTCCAGATAAGATTATATGAAGGAGCAAATAAAATACTAAAAGGTTGGCAAAGACCCTAGGAAAATGCCCTTTAAAGAAAAAATTGAATTAACTGCAAGACTAAAGAATCATGGGGAGAAAGCCATGAATTCTGAGCTTTGCTTTCTCCTCCTCTGGAGTTCTGCTGCTCTCCTTGTTAAGTGAACTTGGTCCTGGCTGGATTTCTTTTGATCTTCTGGGGGAGGGGCCTGTTGTAGTGATTCTCAAGTGTCTTTGCCCGAGGCAGAGCTGCACCGCCCTTCCCAGGGGCCAGGCTGAGTAATCCGCTCGGTTCGCTTTCGGGAGCTTTTGTTCCCTGAGCGCTTTCCATAGAGTCCGGAGGACGGGAATGAAAATGGTGGCCTCCTAGTCTCCGGCCCGGAAGAGCTGAGATTCGGGGCTCCACTCCTCAGAAAAAAGCCCCGGCTACTCCCATATCCCTAGCCTCTGGCCGCACTCCGAGCTCACCCAGCCTGCAACCGGTTCAAGGTACCTTTCAGAAAGTGGTCGATTTCCTGTTTCCAGAATTGCTGTTCTTCCTCTCTTCAATCTCCCGTTGGATTTGTAGGTGTTCGCAATGGTTTGATAAGCTATCTAGCTGATCTCCTGCTACCTGATGTCGTCTCAGCTGCTACTTCTCCGCCATCTTGCTCCTCCTCCCTAGTTAAGATGATACTAGGGAGACATGACTGCTAAATACAATGTGTCCTTAACGATGGCCCAAAGGATAGCAGTGTCCAGGATGGGGAGCCTAGCCGAACAGCATGCTGGGGTGCTGCAGCTCTGGACCTTGGACCTTGGCAGAGGTAGAAAAGCCGCCCAGGATTTCCCTTCAGAAGCCCGCAGAGCTTCATGGTTAATATTTTAACCAATTTATTTTTACCTATGAAGAAAGGGGGATAGAAAAGTCCATGAGGAGGAATTTATAATGAGGAAGGGTGATGACCTAGGTCTGCCAGGTTCCTGACACTACCTTCTTTTCACCAACTGCATTTGGTACATTCATCTTGAATTTGCTTTGGTTTAGAAAAAAAAAAAATCTCTGTGAAGGATTTTATTGTCAGAGTTTCAATAGAGAGACAGTGAATGTTGAGCGATTCATACAGACTATAACCAGCTACACAAATAATTTCATCTTAATCTGGATCTCAGTTGCCTAATTTGTAAAATGACTAGAACAGAAATAGTTGCCTCTCAGGGTCGTCATGGGACTTCAGTGAGAAAGGAGCTGAAAAGTGCCAGGGACTTAACTGGATTCAAACATCATCAGTTCCTTCCTTTCCTGTTAGTATTAGCTTCTACTGCACACGTTCTGGGCCATCAACTGTGCTTGAACACTTCCCATGAATCATCTCATCAATTGCTCAAAACATGAGGAAGCTAAAGCTTCTGGAAATTAAATCCAGTTTCAAGGTCACCAGGTCAGTGTCAGAGTCAGTTTTCTAATTCAGATATCCCTGATACCGGAGGCCATGCTCCTGACCACCATGCATATTTACTTCCTGTTGCTGCTGTAACAAATGACTGCAGACTTAGTGCTTCAATAGCACAAATTTATTCTCCTACGGTTCTGGATATCAGAAATCCAAAGTCAGTTTCAGTGGACTAAGTCAAGGTATTAGTAAAGCTGGTTCCTTTTGGAGCCTCCAGGACAAAATACATGACTTGACCCATCTAGCTCTTGAAAGCTGTCTGCATCCTTCTTCTGGCCGCCTCTTCTATCCTTAAAGCCAGGGATGTATCTTGCTTCCATTGTCACATTGCCTTCTGTGGTCAAATCTCCTTCTGTGTCCCTCCTTTAGGATACTTGTGATTACATTTAAGGGCCACCCTGATAATCCAGGATAATCTCATCTCAAGATCCTTAATTTAATTACATCTCCAAAATTCCTTTCCCATATGAGGTAACATTCACAAATTCCAAGGATCAGCACCTGGATATCTAACACATCGTGTTACCTTCTTTCCTTCTTGTTCCTATTATATGGTAACCAAGCTTTAGTTTTATCTCCTAACTGTGAAGTCCTCTTTCATTTAAAGTCCATGGCTTGATAGGTTTGTTAAAAAACAAAGAAACTTGGCATGGTGGGATGCTAAGATTCCCACACTGGAAGAATTTAGATAGGACAGGTGGGTTCTTGGTGGTCGGTGAGGTTAAATGCTTCCTGTGCAGCAAGCAACCCTGCTCATAGCTCAGCGTGTGAGAACACCAGATTTGACTCAGCTCAACCCTAAAAAGGCTGAATGTCTGACTCCTCCCTGACTCATAATATAAATGGGCCGAGGTGAATTTGAACATCTGGAAACATAGGAAGTACAGGCTCCAAAGGCTCTTTCTTTTCCTGAAACTTTTACATTTTCCTCCTTGATTCTAGGATCTCTGTTCACATTTCTGGAAAGCTTTGTTAATGGCAGAGACAGGGTCTTGAAGTCCTTTTGTGATTCACTTCAGAAGCGTCATTCTATAATTTTTATATCTATTTTTCATCATATATTTATCCATCTTTGTATTTATTCATAGCTGAACATAAACACAGAGTCTCACATAATTTCCACTTCTTTCAATTTTTTTTTTTTTTTTTACAGCTGAGATTTCCTTCTCTACAATCAATCCCCAGAAATGAACTAGTTAGCTGGTTAAAAGTATTGTGATATTTAAAAGATTTTGATAGACATTGCCAATTAGTTCTCTGCAAATGTTTTGCAAGTCTGTGGTACTCCTAGCAGTGTGCACCCATTATATGTTTTCTTTTAATTATTACAGATTTTCTTAAATTATGAGGATCATGCTTGTTGGGGGAGAAAATTAAGCAGTACAGAAGGCTCTAACTACCCAATCCCACTTTCTAGAAGTTCTGCTAATAGACCTTTTATCTTTTAGTCAAAAGCTTGCACATGTATGTAGATAAGTATAAACTGGATCCTACTAGACATATTATTTGGTCACTTGAACTTATGTGCTTAATAGTATACACAAGTCACTATCCTCTCTAGTACATGCTCTACTCATTCTTTATATGGCTGCCAAGTTTTTATTGCATGACTGTACCTTAATTTTGTAAATAAATTTCCTACCACCCATTATATTTCAATCTCACCTTCCATGCAACAAACTTTCTGCATATGTTCCCATATTTCAGGGGCCCCTATACTGTAATTTCTGATTCTATAGATTACCTTGGGATTTATACATCCCCTGCCCCACGTGAGGTGGGATATTTTTTTTTTAATTGCAGTGTTAGGAGATAAAGGTCCGGTGGGGGAAAGGAGGGTGTCATTTCAGAGGCTATCCCAGTACAACATTTTTTAACTGAGGTATAGTTGAAATACAGTGTTATATTAGTTAGGCTGTACCACAGAGTGATTCAACAATTCTATACATTACTCAGTGCCCATCATAGTAAGTGTAGTTACCACCTATCACCATACAACATTATTACAATATTATTGACTGTGTTCCCCATGTTTTATTTTTCATCCTTGTGATCTATTTGTTTTATAACTGGAAGTTTGTATTTTTTAATCCCCATCACCTATTTCACACAACCCTTTAACACTCTCCACCCCCCACAACCACCAGTTTGTTCTTTGTATTTCTGATTCTGTTTCTGGTTTTTTGTTTGTTTGTTCACTTCTTTTGGTGTTTTAGATTCCACATACAAGTGAAGTCATACGGTAATCTTTCTCTGTCTGAATTACTTCACTTAGGTCCATCCATGTTGTTGCAAATGGCAAGCTCTTATTCTTTTTTTGTGGCTGAGTAATATTCCAGTGTGTGTGTGTGTGTGTGTGTGTGTGTGTGTGTGTTTATCACACTTTCTTTTTTTAAAAATATTTTATTTATTTATTTGACAGACGGAGATTACAAGTAGGCAAGAGAGGCAGGCAGGGAGAGAGAGGAGGAAGCAGGCTCTCCACGGAGCAGAGAGCCCAATGTGGGGCCTGATCCCAGGATCCTGGGATCATGACCTGAGCTGAAAGCAGAGGCTTTAACCCACTGAGTCACCCAGGCGCCCCTATCACACTTTCTTTATCCATTCATCTATCTACATACACTCAGCTTGCTGAAATTTCTTACTCTTGATGTCCAGAGAATGCAAGGCAAACTACTTACACTTTAAATATTTCTTATAATATAATAACCTCACTACTATACACTCTTGTTAATTTTTATTGTGAGTGATAATCTGAAGGGTTTTTAGAGTTATTTACTTATTTTTAAAAAATTTTTTTATTTATTTGACAGATAGTGATCACAAGCAGGCAGAGTAGCAGGCAGAGAGAGAGGGGGGAAGAAGGCTCCCTGCTGAGCAGAGAGCCCGATATAGGGCTCGATCCCAGGACCCTGAGATCCTGACCTGAGCCAAAGACAGAGGCTTAACCCAATGAGCCACCCAGGTGCCCCATAGAGTTATTTTTAAAATAATAATTAAAATGTCTTAAAAAGGGTCGCCTGGGTGACTCAGTGGGTTAAAGCCTCTGCCTTCGGCTCAGGTCATGATCCCAGGATCCTGGGATCGAGCCCCACATTGGGCTCTCTGCTCAGCAGGAAGCCTGCTTCCCTTTCTCTCTCTCTGCCTGCCTCTCTGCCTACTTATGATCTCTCTGTCAAATAAATAAATAAAATATTTTTTAAAAAGTCTTAAAAATATATTTCTGTAAGCCTGCCATTCCATAAAAGAAGTCAACAGACTTTGTTCTTTTTCTTGTCTTGCAGGTAAATCAACAATCTCTGACCCATTTATTCATTTATTCATTTTATTTATTTATTCATTTTATTCATTTCCAAGACCCATATTGCTGACTGCCAAAATGTAATTAATTTCCTTCCAGGTAACTTCCTAAAACCTTGGATTTACTGAAGCTCTACTTTTTGCTGAAACATAGTTGAAAGAAACAATATTTATGATGGAATTGCAGAAAGGTATTCATTTCATATATTCCTCCAGTTATTTTAAAGTCAATTTTCAGATTATGCAGTGTAATAGCGGAGGCTGTATGAATAAATGCAGAATTACTGGAACAGTATTGTGCTTCGATATTAGGCCACTGGTCTGTATTGAAGGGTAGTGTGAGAAACAGACCAGGGAGAGCGGCCCAGGCCAAGTGTCAGTTTTATCTTTTACTTGAAAAAGGAATATACTTTCTTCCCTCTTCCGCGTCGGGTCAGTCAGAAATCTAGATTCATGCTTTTTCTCTGTTTTGAGGACCCAACCCCTACTTAGAAGATGTTGTCTTTCAGGGCCTATGGTTGCTATAGAATGACAAAATCTTACTTTTTCTCCTCAGAGCAGAGTAGCATGTGCTGTTAGAGTCGGTCACAGCATATTCAACACATTTGCAATCTTTACATCAGCTCTGTTACATAGCCAGAACTGATTCTTGAATTCTTTTTTCTGATTTCTTAAAGGATTCTGGCACTTTGTCCATCTAACATAGCTGGTTTTGCCTCCATCACATCTGTTAGCATGATCACATGCATTTCTTTAACATTAAGTGGGCTCGAGAATCTTGAAATGGTGATCAGAATTTGGCAATCATGCTCAATTTCATTTGTTTATAATTTTTTGTCAGTGTATTCAAGAGATTATTGTCTTTTTAGTTTTGTTCCTATATTTTCTTTCTTACTTTCTTTTCTATGCTTTTTTAAAAACTCCATATGATTTAGAGTATAGAGATTCAGTCTATAGTTTACTGATTTTTATGGGTGATTTTAGACCTCTCCTCCATTTTCCTATTGATTAAGGGCCTGTAAACCTCATAGCTACTAGAGACTGCTAGAAAGCAGGGCTTCAGAAGTATGATATTAATAGCAAAATAAAAATTTGGATAGACATGATAAAATAACCTACCATAAAACCTACAAAGCCTGAGGATAAAAGCTCATGAGAGATGCCAAGGAGTTGGTTAGCCATTCCTTTTTTTTTTTTTTTAAAGATTTTATTTATTTATTTGACAGCCAGAGATCACAAGTAGGCTGAGAGGCAGGCAGAGAGCAAGGAGGAAGCAGGCTCCCCGCTGAGCAGAGAGCCCTATGCGGGGCTCGATCCCAGGACCCTGGTATCATGACCTGAGCCAAAGGCAGAGGCTTTAACCCACTGAGCCACCCAGGTGCCCCTCAACCAATTTTTTTTTTTAAATTTATAACTTTTCTGTTCATTTTTAGTAAAAAGAGACATATGATCTGGAAGTTTCTGTCAATAACAGCCAAAAAAGAAAATTCCTAGTTTTAGGAGATGTGCTTAAAGGAAGCAAACTTGGGGAAAATAAAACATGAGCAAGCTAAAGGAATTCTTATAAGGAAGTGTGGGAAAGACCAGGCTGTGAGAGATGCTGCTAGTAGAGAGAAAAGCTATGGGGTATTCAAGAACAGGGAACAGGGTGGGGTTGGGTGGAGGCCTATGAAGCATGGATTAAATGAGCTTTATGTTCTCTGTTCAAGAATAGCTACAAGATCTTAAGTTACCTAAGAGGCAGAAGTTCCTTAAAGTGGTTAGGTATAATTATTTTAGTAATTACTTATTTTTTCCTTGTTAAAGATGTTCCATCACAGCCTTGATTTCCCATCACTTTGTAAACAAGCTGTGATCCAGGTATAGGACCCAAGATGGATAAAATGGTACTTTAAATCTAGAGACCATACAAAGCAGCAATTAGGAACAGAGCTTTTGGTGTCAGAGAACATTGTCTCTCTCACTTCCCTTGGGAAATTTGCTGAAACACTCTGAGACTTTTTCTTCATCTGTTAAATCAGTTTTAATAATCCTTGCCTTATAATGTGTCTTAAAGGGATATTCTAAGGATTAAATTACAAAGTGTGCAAGAGTATAAATTGCCTGACACATAATAAATGCTCCAAATATTATAGTTGATACTAGTTTTTCTTGTTGTTTTCTCTAATTATTATTCTGTGGAATGTCTGAGTGGTATATGGTGTGGTGACACAATGAAGGTGTTAAATGAATGTTGAGTCATGATTAAAAGTGGCATGCGTGAACAAGAGGTCTGAGGAAAAGTATGGCTCAAAGACAAACCTTTCCAGAATGCCGACCAGACAAGCACATTTTTGGCTCCAGCAAACAAAGCAAATATGCCCAAGATCAGAGCCCTTCAACACGTCCATGGAGCCAAAGCTTTGGGAACCAACCATCTCCACCACCCAGGTCATATAACCCATCCCAGCTGGTGCTCTTCATGTCAGGAAATGTGAATCAGAAAGAGGATGTGATCCTGGCAGAAAAAAACCCTCATTAAGGTGATCATTTACAGTGTTTGTTTTGAACAGGAAGAAGCTTGGTACCTGCTCATAGATGACAATGCACCTGAAGCCATGAGAGGGAATAGTTCTGGGCAAGCAGTCAGGAAGCCCGATCTGGTTTTATTTTGCCACTGATGTACTACAAAATCATTGGTAGGACATATCTCTTGAACTCTTAGAGTCTTAGTTCCCTCTTATGAACAAGAGGATCGGACAAAATGACCAATAAGGCGTTTTTCAACTTTTTGTCAACTTTACTAGTCTATATTAATTTCTTTCAATTTATTAGTCTGTAGTCTATTTAGTCTATTAAGATTATAATTAGTCAACTTATTAGTCTTTTTTAAAAAGATTTTATTTATTTATTTATTTCACAGACAGAGATTACAAGTAGGCAGAGAGGCAGGCAGGGAGAGAGAGGAGGAAGCCGGCTCTCCACGGAGCAGAGAGCCCGATGTGGGGCTTGATCCCAGGACCCTGGGATCATGACCCGAGCCGAAAGCAGAGGCTTTAACCCACTGAGCCACCCAGGCGCCCCAACTTATTAGTCTTTGATTGTGCATTTACAGTTCACAAATTTTTCACTAGAGATTTATACCTTAGTAATGTAAAATAAAGCACAATCTCCACTCTTTACTTTTTGTCTGTTTAGTGGTTGGCCTACATGAGTGTTGAAAGTATGAATAGGAGACTTACCATATAGTTTTACGAATTAACTAAATAATGGCTGGTAAGTCAACAGAGTTCAAAAAGTTAAAGCTTACAATCTCATTCACATTTACACAAGGAATATTTTCCAAAAAGTTAGATATTTATAGTGAGTAAGGTAGAGTGAACATATTTGCATGTAGCTGTCTCTGGGCAGCTGGGGAAAGATTAAAGTGTTAAAACCAAGGGCCAAGGTGATTAGTTAATTTTGTCCCAGTTTGTTTACTAAAGAAATGAGACTTTTTTCTTTAATAGAATTTTTTTGTTATTTTTTAATCAAAAGTTGGGTAAATATTGAATTTAGAAATTCAAGTACAATTAATTGACTTGCTCTCAAAATTTAGAATGGAACATGTACTTTTTTTAATGGTTTGTAGAAATGTCCTGGGGTAGGTCTTGGTTGCATTCCCTATTCCCCACACTGAATTGCTAAATAATATCACTGACTATTTTTTATTTTGCAATGCCTTTCAAAAACTTTGGAGAACATCTCTAAGGGAGACATTTTCAATACTTTGTGCATTTCATTTATTTCTCATGGGAAGAATCAAAGGTTTCCAAGACTTGTGAGAGCTGCATTCCATCCTTCCTCAGTATTAGATGTAAGACCTGATTTTTTAAAAAAAATTTCATATAGGGAATATCAAGCTTATATGCATACTTTCTTGTGTCACCCATAAAAACAGTGGCACAGTAATAGTCAAGTCACCTGCTAGAGCAGTAGAAAACATCCAGAGAGATATATTTTTATTTTTTACTTATCTCAAAGATCTTTCACTTTATCTTAAGTAATGGAGCATAATGATGGAAGTAATCTCTTGTTCAGATTTTCTTTGGTTATATACTATCTACAGTATTAAGAAAATAAAGATCTGTATTCACCTCCTCCTTGTCTCTCCAATTTCTCCAGACTGTGGAATGTTGGGATTCATACTGTGAATGCTCTGAAAATCAATTATTGTCAGATTCTGTTTTCAGGGCTGCCAGACAATATTTTGGCTCTACTTCAGTCCATTTGGAACACAGCTGTTAAGTTGTTGACAAAAAATAAGGAAATATGAACATGTTCCACCCTTTAAAAAAAATTCCATTTGTTGGCAACCATCTCGATGGATTTGGAATTTTCTTATTGGAGAGCAAGTTAGTACCACTTTCTGGCATCCTTTTGAGCTGAACCAGTCGTCTCTGTGTTCCAACACACATGGCACCTTCATTCACCACTTGGAATATTCAGAATTTATTTTTGATCATTAACTTTAGCTTTAAATTATTCTGTTAAAAACTGCCCCATAACTTTAAGTTTTCCTTAGATTTAATATCTCACTGGTCTCACCACTTCTCCAGGTGCATTTTTTTAAAAAGACTACTGAGGCAAGTTAGCATTGATTTACTTCTAAAGGGTTAGTGGTTTTATTATTCTGCATGCTTTTTATTGCAAGTAATAGAAAATACTACTCAATTAAACAATGCTTAAGATTTAACCACTTATCTAAGAAAATAGGGGAATTATAATTATATATATTCTATGTGTATATGTCTTTGTTTATACTAAAAATAAAACCAATGGAAAGATAAACCATATTTTTTTGAAGTTTTCCTGTAGGAAGATAGCAAGAACATATTAGAGGGAACAGGGAAAAAAACTGGATTTCCTTGAATATAGCTTTTTTGTAGACTTGTCTTTCAAATTATGCAAGTATTCATTTAATAACAAAAAAATGAAATAAAAAGAATTTCTAAAAATTAAAACACAAAAGATCATAAGTGAATTTAACCATGTACCTAGCTATCAGTGGTACCCAATTGAACTTTCTGTGATGATGAAAATGCTCACCATCTGCACTGTTCAGTATGATAGCCTCTAGCTACATATGACTATTGAACACTTGAAATGTGTTTAGTGTTACTAAAAACTAATTTTAAATCATATCTAATTAATTTAAAGTGTATGTTTAATAGCCACAGTTGTCTAGTGACTACCATACTGGACAGCTCAGAAACAGAATAATCACACAAAGAGGAAGTACTGCAAGTGATTTTAAAATGCAATAATTTGGTTGCATATCCCTAGTGAAGTAATACCCTAAAGCCAGAAGAACTTAAAAATAATATTAAGAGTTTCCAGTAATGACATCTTTAAAGTAATATTGGTGTTATTCTGAGCCTTTTAGGTGTACATTGTGAATAAATGAAATGAGTAATTTTATTGATATCTTTGAGAACTCAATTGTTTGACATGATTGGAAGGAGATAAGACTGAAGGCTGATTAGGTTACGACAAAAAAATTTCAAAACATCTTTATAAAATCAGGATGTATGTTCACTTAAGAAAATATTTCCTAACTGTTCACCAAAAAGGCCTACGTAGAAACAATGACCAACCTAGTAGTAGTAACACCACCTCTAGTGCTCAGATTATGGTCTTTAGTGGCTTTTTCCCACTAAAAAGAACCAGGACAGTTGAAGAAGTAGGTCATTCAAAGTTTGGGTCAGGGAACCTATAAGATAAAGCTGGAATATCTTGCTGTCCTAAAAAACAGCAAATGCATTCAAAGATGGATAGAATTAAGTAAAAAAGACTCGGGGCCAAGTTGAAAAGCTCCCACTGACCAAAAATGGAAAATTGGTGCAACAGAATTAATAAGAACTGCAATGGGTTGAAAAACTTCAAATATGTAGGGGCGCCTGAGTGGCTCAATCATTTTTTTTTTTTAAAACGTCAAATATATATATATATATATATATATATCTTGAGTTTGCATTAATATTTTAAAAACTCAGTAATCTTTGAAGGTGCTAGAAAACAAACTCATTGTTTTGAAAAGCTAAATAATCAAGCATTTATTCTGCCTTTTCTATATGGACTATACTTTGAAAAACCAAAGCATTATTGAAAGAAATTTTCTTTTTATAACACTAATCTAGCTAATAATTAAAGAAGTAATGAGAAAATTAAAATATCACTGTGTTCCAACTCCTGATGAATTAATGGATTTAGGTAAGAATCACCAATGAATAATAATATCTTTAAGAAATGATAGGTATATGCTATGATGGATGTATACTGCTTTTTTGTTTGTTTTATTTTGAGGTTTTTTTTTTTTTGCTGATGGAAACATGAAAAAAGTATAGTTTGTCTTACAAAATAAAGACAAAACCCCCCCAAAAACCCCCATAGTCAAAACCCGAATCTGATCACGCATCTAGATCTATCGATTTACAGAAACAATAAACAATAGAAGACCTGATAACGGACCCAGGGTTGTGCAACTGATGGAATCAGACTATGGAATACCATACCAAAGGTCAGCAAACTATGGCTTGTAGATCAGTTTGGATTCTGACTGAAACAAACACATTGTAAATAACCTGAAAGAAAATTTTAAGAATCTAAATACTGCTAGGATATTGGTGATTTTGAGACATTTTTAAGCTTTCTTTCTGTTTTGTTTTAGCTATGATATTACACTTATCTTTTTAAGAGCACTTATCTTTTAGATATATATTCTGAATTCTTTACAGAAGACATAACACATTGTCTAGGATTTGCTTCAAAATAATCCGGGTGTAGAAAGTGAGTGGGTATAAAGATGAGACAAGAGTGGCCATTTAGTGGGATCTGTTGAACATGGTGATGGATAATTTGTGTTAATTATACTATTTGCTCTACTTTTGTATAACTTTGAAGATTTCCACAGTAAGTGTTTAATGCCCCTTTTCACGAAACTTACATTCTAATGGAGGAAGAGATAATCATTAAGATAAATATATATTGTAAGTTAGAAGGTAAAATAAGTTTAGTAGAAAAAAAGTAAGATTTTGAGGGGGAAATGATATGAAATGTCGATAGGATGCTATTGAAATTTTTGAGAAGGTCAGTTGGCCTATGCGGTATATAAACCACCTATCCCATCCCTAGGTCTGGGGACAAAGTTGACTTCAGCCCTTGGGGAAAACTGCCTAAAGACGTACTTGCAAGCATGCACTCTGGAACTCAGCTTCCTGGCTCCAAATCCCAATTCTGGTGCTTACTGGCTGTGTGAACTCAGGCAAATTCCTCAGCCTTTCTGTGCTTCAGGTTCCTCACGTTGCATGTCTTTGGTAAATGTCAAAACATCACTGATATGGAAATTGATGCTGAAAGTCTTTTAAAAAATTAACAGGCTTCTTGGGGCATCTGGGTGGCTCAGTGGGTTAAAGTCTCTGCCTTTGGCTCAGGTCATGGTCCCAGGGTCCTGGGATCCTGCTCTCTGCTTAGGGGGGGAGCCTGCTTCCTCCTCTCTCTCTGCCTGCTTCTTTGACTGCTTGTGATCTCTGTCTGTCAAATAAATAAATAAAATCTTTAAAAAAATTAACAGGCTTCTTAATCAGTACACAGTTTTTCTCAAGTTTATGTACATCAAAATCAGCTAGCGGGCTTGTGAAAATACACAGTGCTGAGACCCATCCCCAGAGTTTTTAATTTATTCAGTCTGCTGTGGAGCTTGAGATGGAGCTCTGACAGGTTCCCAGGTGAGAGTGATGATGCTGGTCTGGGCATCCTTAAAAAACCATTGCTCAAAGAATTCCCTTATTCTGCTCTCCATTTCAAAGAACAAAAGGATGAATAAACACGCATGACTTTAATAAAATTTTTTTTTAAAGGAAATCATTTGCTACCCTAACTTCATATAACAGAGGAAACGATATTCTTAGTTTTGCACCAAACTGGGAGTGTGAGTTTTCTTTTGGTTTTTATGATTGAAATGAAGGAAAAACTGCACTTATAGGGTAAAAATGACATACCAGCTGCAGATTATTTTTCCCATTCTTTTTTTTGTAATAAAAAATTCGACGTAGCCAGACAATTTCTCACCTACTCATCTCCATCTAAAACAAGACACCATCTGTTATGTATCCACTTAATCAGCACTGTGACAAATTGGAGCACACTCGGGCCTCTGATACTATATACCACTCACCAGGAGTTTCTGACTAGACCTTTGGAAGGTCCTGATCAGAGGCTGTGAGGACAGCTGGCCATTAGACTGCAGCTGGATACAATCAGAGAAGATGCCCCCAAGGACTCCCACTAAATAAGTAGGGTCAAACAGCCTGACCAGGATAACGCTTGGAAAATGAGTTACCTGGGGTCTGGGAGGATTCTGAGTTTGATTTACTTTTCAAGAAGGTTAAGTTATCTTTCAAAAGCAAGTCTCTTTTCTCTTTGTGCCCATCAAACATGAAGTGCGGATGTTGAGAGTTTTCAGCATGTCCCCAGTCTGTGCCTGGGCTATCACTGCAGTGCTGGCTCACAGACAAAATGCCTCTATGCATGGGATGGAGGGTCTAATTTTTGTTCCTGCTGGTCTGAGGTGACCTGTCAACTGAAGCTAGACAATCCACACCACTTCAGAACTCCCCTCCAGCAGCTACAAAGAGCTCTCATCTCTTTGCTTGCTAACAATCCATTTGAGTTCAAGAGCAGAGAAAGCAGGTGGGCATTTGAAATGAGAGGGGAAAAAAATCAGCTAGAGGAAAGGAAATAGATAAAAAGCAATGGTATATTAAGGGGAAAAGTGGAGTTGAAATTTGGAGACTGTAGTCAGGGGCAATGAGGTTAGCAACCAAAGTTTCAAGAAATATTGTAGGTGATTTAAAAAATATATATATATATATACATATATATATGGTAAAGGGGATGAGGAAAGAATATAATGATACTGAACAACAAAAGCTATGCAGATGATAACTGTAGCCTTAAAAAGGATGATCTATTTCCATGTCACCAAGTATTTAGCCTTAATAGCAAAAATCATGTATGTAATTTGAACTGGTTTCATGAAGGCATTTTCCACAATTTCCTTAGTAATCCATATGTAATATTGGGAAAGGAGGAAAAAATACTTGGGTCTGTAAAAAATAAAGTACACAGACAAAATAAGCCCATAGGAGTATAATTCTAGAATGCAAAAGAGGAATTATTTATTTAAGGAATAAAGAGGAGATAAGAAATATTTGAAATGTTCTTAGCTCTTTACTTTTTTCTTTCTTTCATCTGGTAAAAGTTTATGAGACTTGGCTGTGTGCCAGGCACTCTTTCAAGGAATGAGGGATTCAGCAATGAGCAAAGAAGATAAAAATCTCTGCTATCAACTTTTAATAAGCAAGAGAATATGTTGAAAATTTTGTTGAACTGCAGATTCTTGGGCCCGAACTCAAGATTCTGCAACAAATTTATGAAAGGGCCTGAGAATATATATTTTAAATACAAATTTAGGTGATTCTGATAGAAATATTCCCGATAGGTATTTCATTCACTCTTAAGACATCAACTGTCTCTCTCATGTGAGCACTGAGTCTATCTTCTCAGCTCAACCTCTGAGCTCTAGACCAAATTGTCTCCTGGGCATTTGCAGCCTGGCCTTACATAGGCAAATGCTACAAAGAGAAAAAAAAAAAAGAAAGAAAGAAAGAAAGAAGAAAGGGAGGGAGGAAGGAAGAAAGGAAGAAGGGAAGGAGGGAGGAAAGGAAATGACCTCTAAGTCCAAACCTACACTTCTTTCTGCATTTCCATCTCCGTGAGAACCATCACCCTCTAGTTACTAATGAATGAATTAGCAGTTCATCTTAAAATCATACCCTTCTCTTCTACAAATCTAGTTACCCAAAGCTTTAGGGACTATTTCCTTCATATCTAGTATTTTCTGTTTTAGGTCAGCCTCATTAACCGCCACCTTGACTATTTCCAGAATCTTCCAACTGTTCTCAGAATCTGTTCGTCTGTTGTTTCCAGTGGGATCTTTCTAAAATAAAAAATCAATTATGTAACTCCCCTATTGGTAGCCCCATTACCAACTCAAAATCACCTACTGAACAAAAGCCAAGTTTTTTTAAGATTCTTTATTTATTCATTTATTTGAGAGAAAGAGAGTATGTGCAAGTGGAGAAGAAGAAGAAGAGGAGAGACAGAGAGAGAGAGAGAGAGAGAATCTGAAACAGACCCTGAGCTGAATGTAGAACTGAATGTAGAGGGGCTTGATCTCATGACCATTTGATCATGACTGACAAAAAACCAAGAGTTGGATGTTTAACCAACTGAGCCACCCAGGTACCCCTAAAAATCCATGTTGTATGAAAAGGTTAAGTTAATCCATGATGTGGTGGCCTCTCCAGCATTTTCCTCTTGGAGAACCTCTTCCAACCTTCCAAAGCCCTACAATTCAGCCATTACTCAATCATACCTTTCCATCCGAGATGTCTTTGCACATTCTTGTGCCTTTGTGTGACTAGAATGGCCTTCTTCATGCTCGTGGTCACATGAGAAATACCTACTCATCTGTCAACACTCATTTCACTATAAAATTGCCTGAAATTTTTAAAATTCTGAAATTACTTTCTCACTTCCCAAAGAATTGATTTTTCTTTGTGCCTCTATTGTTATCATCTACTTTTAATATAGCATCTATAACCCCATTGGATGCAAATTTCATCACTCTGTGTCTCATTTAGGTGTGTCTGCAAGCCTCTTAAAGATACGGAGCTTATTTTGTTCTATATGGGAGCTTTTATCACAGTGTCTTGGATGGATGAATGAATGAATGAATGAATGAATGAATATAATGATTCATCAAGAAATAGAACTGAAATTTTTGTGAAATTAATTTTTAAATATCCTGTATTTTGCTCTAGTAAACTATTTTCACTTACATGTCCTGTTATATTTAATCTGAATCAAGTAAAGCATAGTGCTTCCTTTAGTTGGATGACAGTTTACCTTTCTCTTTAACAGTTAAATCTCAAATTGAGTTCTTTAGTGGGCCCATCATCTGAGTATTATAGATTATAGATTTTTGTTCTTGAGCAAAAAAAAACTGAGCTTCTCAGCTTCCTTCTTGCATATAAATTTGGCTTTATAAGCTTTGTTTATACCTAAGGAAGCTTTGTTTATACCTAAGGAAAGAAACTGATTACTGGTCATATGTTGTAATAGGAGAAGAATGACTCAGATTTATTGGCCTAAACTATTTTCACAACATCTGGATTAGGAGGGAATAGAGGCTGTTTTCTTTTACAGTAACAGACTCCAACTACTTTCCTACCATGGCCGAGTGGGTCAGGTATCTCTCTCCAGGTTTCAGGTATTATTTTTTAACCCAACATCAAATGATCTTTACTATATAACCCAGGTCTTATTAATTGCTCAAGGGATACAAAGGTAAGTCCGCCACTGATCTTGTTTATGAACTAGAAGGGGATAGTAATGTGTTTATTTGTTGCCACGATTTATTTTTTAAATAAGTGTGTCTTTGCTTATTCAGTATCCTGATGTATTTTGAGTTCTTCAATCGGTAGCAATAGGTTCATAATTTTCCATCTGCACTCAATCCAGCTTCCATGAAGTTAATGGGGGGTATTTGGTAGATGATGATAACCCCACTTTTCTGCAGCCTTTTATATTTACAGTGCACTTTGCCAGGCGTAATCATCCTTATTTGATGCCTGGCAGTTTTATGAGAATAGAGTGAAATTTACTGGCTAGTAAATGCTAGCAGACTCTTGTGTGTGCCCTTGTAAGGATCACTTCCTTACAAACTGGGATAAGTGACACCGTTATACCCTCTGACCAAATAAATTTCTAGACTAGCATGCAAGAAAATATTTAAAGGAGAAAAAAAATGTAGATTATTTCCTTGTGCTCCTTTTCCTGGTATGTATTACTTTGTTGTAGCTGAAAAATAATAATGAGAGAAGCAAAGCCTTACCTTCAGGTAAAAATGTCTTTGAATGAATCTTCTAAAGATTCCAGATACTTAAATGCACTTTTACAGCAGTAGTTAGAAAAAATCATTTTCAAACAGAACTGTTTGCCCCTGATTTATTCCTCTAAATAATTCCTACACTAAAAAAAATAAATCCTGACAATTACCTGAATAATAAGAGAAATCTTCCTGTGGTTAATTGTCAGTTGAGAGAAATATAATGGTGTAAATAGCACTTTAAAAAGGTATTTGTCTTTTCTGTATCTTACAGTTCAAAATTATGTCTCTTGATTTTTGAAGCACCAATCTTGAGTTGTTTAAATTCAAGGACTTCATCTGTATAGAGCTGGGAATTGCGAAGATATTAATACCTGCATTTTTATGACACATTCTAAAGTCAATAGGAAAGAGGTTTCTGAATAAAAGCCTTAAAATTACCTTATGAATTATTAATTACAGGGCATATTACCTTTGAATTATAAAAGCCCAGAAAAATGGAAAGGAGAATTGAAAAACATCAATCTCAGGTTCTTTAAAAATGTAATACCAATCATTTGAGCAGTGTACAAATCTTTTATTAAAGATAAAAAGGAGGTGATACGTTTTTTATTAACTGGAGGATATGTTCAATCCACATGATTAAAAATCTCATTACTAACTCAAGTCAGGAAAGTGATTTATTACTGAAACAGAATGGGAGGCATTCGGTTGTCCATAGCAGCGTTTATCAGGAGTAGAACTATCAGTTTGTATCTATTTTAGCATGCTTAATATTTTTTAAAGGTGGCCTTGCCATCTGTTTGAAGAATTGAAGATATTTTTCTGAAGTTGGCAAGCTGAAAGCAAAACATTAAAGCAAAAACATTAGCTGTTTTTCATTTAGCTTAAAGTTTTAAGTTTTAAAAGTAAAGATTCCATTTGTACTTTAATGAAGGTAAAGTTTTCCAGTATAAAGGAAAAAAAAAAATACGGAGTCTATTATGGTTCCTGGTTTCAATATATATATATATTTTTAAAGTTCTAGTTTGTAAATATTTATTATAGGAAGACAATCATGGGGGGTATGGAGGAGAGATAATGTTATGTGTATTTGGTATTTTCAATGACAAAAATTATTATTAATATTAACATTATCATCTTTTAGATACATTGGTACCTAGGCTGTTATCACTTTGTTTTTAAGAGTAATTGTGATAATTGCTTTCTGAATGATTTCATAATCCCTCAGGTCCCAATTCAATATCTAAGGTATTATATTTAGAAATCAGTCCTTTATTATTAACCTAATTATTTACTACTGAATTTCATTTGTTCTTGTCCGTATTATAATGAAATATCCCTCCAGATGTCAGGGAAATAAATGAGGATTGATGCTGTCAAGATGTGTTTCATGGACATTGAATGGAACCTGAAAGCTGGGCTTGATTTGGCTTGATGTGGGGGAGACAGGGTTTAGTATAGAGAAAATGTGGCCATTTTCCTAATATACTCATCTGAGGATGAGCTTGCTATGTTGGGAAAATAGTGAGAAAATGGCTTGGGGAGAAATGGTGAGGAAACAAGCTTTGGTTGCTCATCAAGAGCTCGAAGGGATGAGTTTGGATAGCTAAAACAGGACCCAGTAATGGGAAATTTAGGATCAGACTGCAGTTATAGGAAAAAGTGGAAGCTTTTATAAAAAGGAACCGGTGGAAAGAGAGACCAGCCAGAATGCTAGAAGGAAATGGTCCCATAAGCACTAGGTGATGAGGCCCAAGTCAGGAGGAACTGAAAAATTAAGTTGGTAAAAAAAAGCTCTTAAAAAAAAAAAAAAGATCTTGAGAGTAAAATTTACTAGACAACTCTGATTTTCATATCATTTGCTTATAGTTTTTTTTAAATAATTCAATAGTTTTTTTTGAAGACAGAATTCTTGATGTTTTCCCTCATATCTCTGTCCTCTGTCACAGCTAGAAGGCCATTCCTGGTCTTAGGTGGTTATGTCAGCGCCACAGATCTTAGGAAGCATGTAAGAGGCTCTCTAGTGTCTTTCTTTTCATGTATTCCTTCCTGCACAATCAGACGTTAAATTTGGTCAGAGCTTCTGTCCTCCTCACAGAGATCATTTGACTCTTCCTGTCCAGGCTAGTGACAGCTGGGATTGCATTGGTGTGCCCATTTTGAAAAGGTGCCTTTGTGGATGGCTTATTTTAACTAGGCACCTTGGTTTGAAGGGTGGTTTGGAATTTGGGTTTCTAACTCTGTAAATATTAAATAATAACTACTGTACTATAGGTTGTCAGTATTATAGTGGACAAGAAAGACTGAGAACCGACCAATACTTTTCTCTCTCATTTAAAAAGAAAAATTTTACTTAAGAATGGTTGCCATAGATATGCTCATATTGTCTAGTTTCTTGGCATTGGTATGGGTGTATATCTTCTCTGACTTATATAGTGCTTTCTGAAAAAGAAAGTCTACAGAGTCTCATGTCCACCTATCTATATTTATCCATTTGTTAGTGTACATATGTACTTTAAAGAAAAGAAAAACTGCTTTGAATACAAAATGCCTATTACAAAGCGTAATATTTCTTCAAGCTGTTTGGTCCCTTTGAGTATTTGAGTTTAGACAAATGCCTTTTCCCTGTCCCTTATTTATTTATTTATTTATTTTTTAAAGCTGGCACATTCTTGTTCAATGAAAACAAGGCAGCAAAGGATTATTCTAGCCATTGAAATAGAAATGGTGTGTGAATCTGACAGCTGGAGCTTGGGTGTGAGATATTGCAATTTTTGCTGTTGGGAAAGGAGATAAAATGAGGGTTTGAATTTCATAGCATAAGGGGCTACCTAAATAGCAGCTGTGAGGTATGAGATCCCTGTGGAAGATTAGAGAATGATGGGGGTTAGGTGTTCTTAAGCTCAAGGAGCTGGAGGTGGAAATGGGTGAAACACATCGCTTTCTTTGAAGTGATTTTTCCCCCCTTTTCTAACTCATGGCAATTGCTTTCTGGGTGTAGAGCTGCACATTCATAAATTCTCCTCACTTGCCTAGACTAAAAATACCTGCAGCCTTAGAGTTTTCATTTTAGAGGAGCTGAATAATATCCATAGATTACATGAGAGAATACATATTTTGAAATAGCAGAAATTGTTAATAACATTTCAGTGGGTTTAGTTCTGCATTTCAAGAGGGAATGTTATAATGAGTTTGACTTCTAGATGACAATAAAGTGATATCTCTCTTTCAATAGCACATAGTTGATAACTTTTTAATGCATCTATTACTCCCTCATATTAAAGATTTTTTAATATGTTCTATCTTTCCTAAAAGACAGATGCTCACAGCACACCTCTCCTTTCTAATTTCCCCTCTTCCATCATCACCCACCCTCTCCAGGCTCCAGCCTCAATGTACTACTTTAATTCCTTAAATGTAAGTTGATATCTCTCACTTCTGTGATTTCAGAGCAGTATAAAATGTAGAAAATAATTGTTTCTTCCCCCATAGTAACCACTACAAATAGTTGCTTACATGTTGTAGCATAGTGGTTTTTATGGTGGAATACTAAACGTATCTTCCCAAATTACTAGTCTAAATCGGTGGTTCTCAAACTTTTCGCTAACAGAACCCTCCTTAAAATTATTGAGAACTCCTAAAGAACTTTTACTTAAGTGATTATATCTATCAATATTTTCAATGTTAGAAATTAAAATGGAGATGAATTTTAAATTTTTGTTTATTAATTCATTTAAAATTAACATTAATAAATCCACTACATAGTAACATAAATAATATATTGTGACAAATAAACATTCTAAAATTTAAAAATTGCCATTTTTCTCAAATGACAATTCTCCACATTTCTTGCTGTTAGGTTTATTTTATTTTCTATATCTGACCCAGAGAATATTCCATGTGCATTAAGAGAATGTATTCCTTCCACTGTTGGGTGGAATGTCTATACCATAATATCAATGTCTACTAGGTCCAGTTGGTTTATAAGTGTTATTCAAGACTTCTGTTTCCTTATTGATTTTCTCTAGTATTATTATCCATTATTAAAAATAGGGTAATGAAGTTTCCATCTATCATTGTTGAACTGTGTATTTCTTCCTTCAGTTCTGTCAGTTTTGCTTCATATATTTTGGAACATTGTTGTTAGGTGCATATGTTTTGAAAACGTTATGTCTTCCTGATAGATTGACCCTTTTATAACTACAGAATTTCCTTCTTTTTCTCTACTAACATTTTTTTGCCTTAAAGTGTATTTTATCTGATATTAGAATAATCACTCCAGCTTTCTTTTGGGTACTGTTTGCATGGTATATTATTTTCTTCCCATTTACTTTCAATCTATTTGTGTCACCGAATCTAAATGTGTCTTTTGCAGACAGTCTGGAATTGTCTTCCCATGGCGCATTCCCTCACTTCATTAGAACCTCTATGCAAATGTCACTTCCTCATCCCTGCCAGATCTCCAGTGCCTGGAATAGTGACTGATACAAGGCAGTGACTCAAAACATATTTGTTGAATAAATAAAATTTAACCTAATCTTTTATAGAAAGTAAATTTTATGGTTTAATGTTAAACAGAGTACAAAAATTCTACTGTTACAGTTTCAGAAATAACATACAACTAATTGTTAACAACCTACCACTTGTCAAGTTTTAGTGAATTTTAAAGAAGAATATTCAGAATGGCATTTCCAGAATGGCAAAGTAAGGACTTCCCAAAAAAACACTCTTCCATAAAGCAACAAGAACACTGGCACAAATTATCAAAATCAACTTTTTCAGAACTCTGGAAATTAACTGCAGTCATGCAACAATCTAAGCATGGTTCATTCAAGAAAAATGGCAGAATCTTGGTAAGACTAGAGATTAATGGTGTTTTAACTTGACCTGTTCCAATCTTCCTCTCCCCAAATCCAACTGTAGCACTGAAAACCAAAGCAAGGACCCTAAGGCAAAACCCTGCTTGGCATGTTAAAAGCATAGCAAAAAGGCTTGTGCAGTAAGTGAATGCAACATGCAATGAGACCGCAGTGGAAGCTATATGCCAGATTGTGTAGTGTCTTGTGGTTCCTGGTAAATTTGGATTTTATCCTGAAGGCGATGGGAAGCTATTAGAAGCTACTGAGTAGACAGCTGACATGATCTGGTTTGTGTGTTACTGGGATTACTTTGTGCTCCCTTTGAGTAGTTCACAGCTTTCACATTTATCAATTTCTCATTTTTTTCCCTTGAAGAAAGTTTTTTTTGTTTTTTTGTTTTTGCATGTTAAGATGTTCAAGAGTTGCCAACTCTGGATCTAATCTAAACAACTAGGAACCCCACACCTGTGGGGGGCATGAAAGGATTTTAGTTAAGGGCTACAGAAGATTTTACTGTTTGTGCTTCTCAGAGTCAATAAAGGCAATCTTTAAAAAAAAAAAAAAAAACTTTGAAAAAAGCCATAGTGCTAGACTATCTTTTAGCACAGAAATAATTATTTACCAAGTAGCAGTTTAATTTATGAAAGACAGGAAGAAGACTACTTCTCTCCCCTTCTGTTGTTTACATTTAATAATAAGAAGAAAGAACCAGTCCTGAAATATTTTACTGGTAATCAGAAATTAAATGCCATTGCTTTTTAGCTGTAATAATAATAATTTCCAGTATATTTTTGTTAAAATACAGATAAAAAAGCAATTCTTTCTCTATAGCTTATGACCACTTATTTTAGAGAAAACAATCTTGAAGAACTGAAGTTGAACATGGCTATGAAGAATGTGGTAAACAGGCAACCTCATGCTAGCCTTTAGTGAATAGTGTCGAGTATATCATCTGTATGTTTCCAACCTGGGATTATTTCATCAACAGTTTTTTGAATGTTTCTAGTTAATTTTTGGAAATATCCTAGTTTTATCTAATCTATAACTTTTACCTATTTTCTGTAAAGAGTTCTGGAGTGATGCCATTGCTGTATCTGGTAAGCCTACCTCTTGTGGTAGCCTTGGATCTTGTATTTGAATACAATTAGATTAGAGAGCACAGATTAATTTGTTTTACATATTCAGAGCTAGTTTTTCTCGGGAAAATGCTATGCAAATTTATGTAAATTGGAATACATGTTTATGTAAAACAACATGTGATTATGCATCCCTAAATTTACAAGAAAAATTCTGCTAGTCTTCTCTTAAAGTAGAGAAAATACAAATATACTCACAATCCCAGTTTGGACTAGGATTCTTGCTAGAATGGTTTGTCTGGCATGTGGAAAGGCTCTCATGTGCCATGGCATTGGTTAAGGATTCTGTGTTTCCTTTGCTGAAACATGGCTTTCGGCTTGAGTTTCAGAGGATGTTGCCAATTTTATCTCCCCTTCTCTGCTTTCCTTTATTTCTGTGATGAAAGATCCTGATTTCCACTAAGTAATTCAAAACAGTTTTGTGGGTTGGTACTCATTTTATAAATAAATGTATATTGGTCGAGGCCACCTCATTTGCCTTTTTGTAATGAACTGTCATGTCATAAACAGAATGGCACATCCCAGTTTTCAGAGATACTCCCTTTGTTCTTTTCCTGGTTGCCATGCATAGGAATAAGATTGTTTCATCCTCTTTGGCTACAGTGACATTTATAATATTTGGTCTGAACAAGGACACCTTTGAGAGTAAACAGGGTGCAATTATTAATTTTGCCAGTTTTAAGGTTTGAACTAAGACTGATCCAGGAAAACTGAGACACGTGATTACCCTAACTATGGCTAATTCTAAGGTGTTTTTTTTTCTCTCCCTTTGATAAGTTTATGTGACTGCTCCATTGTCATGTTTAATCCTAATTTTTTTATTTTTCCAAGCCTCACAATTTTTATCAGTTAGAGGTTCTCTAGCATTCTCAGACAAGAATGTTTATCTATCAGTTCTTTTAACTATTAGTTGTCAAATTCCTTTTCCCAAATGATACTCTTCACTGTTGTTTTGCTTGTTTAAGAGGTGGAAATTCCTCGATTAGGTTTTATGTTTATCTTTCTCAGAGAGAGAGTAGAGTAATTGAGACATAAGCGCCCATCCTTAAGCAACCTCAGGCACTGCTTCTTTTCTTCACAAATTCTGTCAGTTGCCTTCTTTTTTCAAGTCTGTATGTTGCCAACCTGAGAAAAAAAAAGATCTTACCTTCCAGGAAAGGCTGTGGTAAGCAAAAAGCACTGAATGTTGTAATAACTAAATAGTGAGCTATTTTCCTTGCTGGAGGTGATTCCATTCTACCAAGCTTGATGGTAATTGGAGTGATACATCTTGCGAAAGGAGGAGGGTCATACAAAATTCATACAAAATTTCTTGTAACAGGACATTGTCCCAGCAACCCAAGGGTTTAAGTGACAGAGAATTGAACAAATGTCAACTGCCTTTTTTTTTTTAATAATCTTTAAATTCTTTTCCACTGTTGATCAAATAAGATAGGATACACACACACACACACACACACACACACACACACAGAGTTTTTTAAAACCATCTCACAGGAGACTGAGTGGAGTTGAGGCAGTTCCTGCCCCTTTTCAGACCATGTCACAGGGAAAGAGAAGGACAACTGGACTATTTGTCAGGACACTGTGATTTCATAGTCAAATGTTCAAAAATATTTGAGGCTTGGTTTTTTCTGATAATTGGTTTTTCGTGATAATTATCTCCAGATGATGCACTTAAAGTTTGGAAGAACAAATGAGACACTGAATGTTGAAATATGTTAAACATCCCATGACTATAAGTAATAATATAATGCCATGTATCTATACAATAGGAATTGAACAAAAGTTAACTGGGTGCTTGTTAAGTGACCAAGTGATAGTATCAACATACAATTCCAAATTCTTCACACTCTTTTAGCAGATGGACAGTTTTTCATCCCTAATGTTCTAAAATACATTTTTGTAAAAGAGAAAGGCAAATTTATCAATTTTAGGACAAGCAACTTCCTCTCAGATAATTAGTCATGGTATTCTGTTGTTTCATATCCTTTTTAGAATAAAGCAAAGTATGAATAAATGAATATATAAAAAATCATGGTTCTTGAAGGAAAGCCTCATGAGTCAATGGTTATATCCACGTGAAGCTAGAACAATGGATGAAAACTGAATAAATATTTGAGAACATCCAGATTGCTTAAGTTTTTCACAATGTGTTATCCAGAACTAGAGTTGGAATTTCTGAACTGCTTAAATGGTCACAAGTTAAATGCAAAACCTAAAAAGTGGATGGTCACCAAACAACCATCACTTAATACCCAGGTATTTTTGCTTAGTTACCCTTAGTTTCTATATCTAATCACTTTAATTTATCTATAGTTAATTTCAGTTACTGATTAACATTCATTATTATATATATTTCTACAACTCTTGCATTCTATTAATTGTGTGGTTCAGCTGTAATCTGTATCATCACATATTTTGAAGACTTTCTAGCTAATTTCACCCATGTTAAGGGATTAAGGTGAACTTTATACTAACCCTACTATTCATGATGCTTCTCTCTTTTGGATTCTTTGTGAAGGAAACTGCATACTTAAAGGACAACAGTCACATGGAAAACAAATTATTGTTTCAACAATAGCTGAACAAGTGCACACACTCCTCCCTTCTCCAAACTTAACTCCCCTACCTCCCTCTTCATTTGGTCTGAGGGTAAGATGTTCTGGTAAGTTTAAGAGGATATAGCATAGGTTCAAAAACCTGGTAGCAGCTATTACTTGTCCCAGTTTCGAGACCTTTATATTCTGGGATGTCTGTAGAGGGAAAGAGACCTCTACTCACCAGTTCTAAGATGGACAAATAGCTTTCCTGCCCCTACAACTCTCCACTTGTTCATTTTCACTGCACAGGACACAGCAATCAAAAGACATCAAGAGGAACATGGATTATTGCCATTAAGGCACAGTATTATTACATATTAGTAAAGTGTAACCCAAGCAGTACTTCAGGTACCTACCTACCAGTCAGATGATCAGATCCTCCTTGGAAGGGAGCCAGTGATAGATGTGGGTAGAATAGGAGCTCCCCAGACCTCTATAGAGGAAAAAGAAGTGGTAATTCCCTCTTCTTTACCAATAATTTGTCTTATACTAATAGGTTTAAGGGATAATATTGGTCAGTGTTACTTGCTCTTCAAAGTAACAACGAATCTTTAAAAATTCTGATGTTACATATGAGCAATGCTACAGATATGGGTCCTTGAGAGTGTGATGAGCTTAAGTTTTGCATCTTGCAGGCAAAATATTAAAGAAAATTCACCCCACCTTGAAAGTCTTGAAAAAAGGGACATGTCCAGAGAAGAGCAGCTTCTCTGTTTTCTCACTTCTCTTAGCTAATCACCATCTTCTAATATTTTTTTGTATCTTCTTTCAGTAAAAGAAAACAACTAAATGGTATACACTGGGTCATGAAGTATATTAGATGTTCAACCATTGTTAATTATCAAACACATTACAGAATTGTAGGTGCATATAAAAGTCTAACAATGAGCATGACTCCTTATATGCCTCCCCTGACTTTATCACATGCACACATGTGTGTGCAAACACACACAGACATTCACAGTCACAAACAGACAAAATGTTTTCTGCACAAGGCTATTTCTCTTTTATATAGCATGACTAATGTCTGTCAGAGATAACATCCTATCTGGATTGTACAAGCTCATGGAAATTCTCAAGTATACAATAAACCTAGCCAAGAGGGAAAATGAGTAACTTACAAACTATAGACCAAATAATGATTGATATTGAATAAAGAGCTCTGTAGTATGCATAAAGAGCTCCATAGTAACCTATGTCTGAATTTCTCACATATGGCCTAATTTAAATATTCAAATTCTAAAACCAAGTAGTGTTATAACCCTGCTTGGACCCTTGTAAAAACTAACATTTATTGTGAATTTAGAAATTGCTGTCATTTGTCAAACATTTTGAGAATCTTAGTTTATCTAATTCTCACACTAGCCCTAGGATGACACTTCTGTTATCATCACGATTTTACATCTAAAAAGATAAATTCTACATCTAAAGGCTAGAGAAGTTAAATACTTATTTTTATATGACAGTGGTCCCTTGGAATCCAAAACTAAGCTCTTAGCAATTTATTATTCTGTTTCTCCTACGTCAGTTTTTTGTTATGTAAACTCAATACAGAGATGTGAAATCTGGTTATTCTGAGACATGGTTATCTACTTATGGGTTAGTTAGCTAATTAGATCTCAAAAGTGACATTTGATTTTTCATATACTTTTTCATATATCTGTGTGTAAATATATATATAATTTACTCATTAATTTATAATTCATCTCAAGATCTATTTTTAAAGAAACAATGCAGAGTACTAAATGAAACAAACATTACATTGTTAGATTCTAAGAGAGAACATAATGTTTAACAGTTGCTAGGCACAATGGGGCAGTCTTTGTCTTTCCCAAATTATTAAAGTAATGCCACTTATTGTTTGATGGTGCCAACTATTTCAGATGGCTTTGAATACTGACTTAGTAAATGCTTTACTGAAGCAGTCATTAAGTTCTCCCACTCCTGAGGCTACCAAATTTTTATCTCTCAAGATGGAATAAAAGTGATCTGAATGTTGCCCAAATCAGCATCTGAGAGGGAGGGAAAAGGTCACTCATGAATGGAATCAAGTTCTGACTACTTTGCAAAAAAGGAAGCAAGTCAAATCGTAAGTCATGCACTGCTGATTTAATGTGTGGGAACAAGAAAGACAGGAAGAAGCTTAGAATGCTGGAGAAAGCTATGTGCCTGCCAGTGTCATAAAATTCTCTTTGTAATTTAAGAAAAAAATAGTTGTACTGTTGGAAATAATCCAAATTTGGCTGCAATAACTTTTTTTTTCCCGTACATCTTAAAGGGTTATCAGTGGCTCTTTTTGGATTTGAGTGATTCCATAGCAACAGTTGTTGTTTGTTTGTTTGTTTTTTCCTCAGGAAGTATAAACTGATTACATCTGAACTAGACACCTAGCCTAACTCTTCAGTTTGAAAATCTTTGGCCCCAGGTGGTGAGGAGAGGGTGGTGGAATGGATTAAATTTTATGGGTGGTCTAGCCTGGAAGGAAGAGGAAAAGATGTTGCCAAGGCAGTTGTCCTTGGCATGTAACTGTTTCCCCATCCTCCTCTTTCCCTGGCCACTGTCAATGTCCTGTCACTTACTCTTCCGCACTCAAGATTACCCTCTCTCTACTTCATCCCTCCCTTCTGTCCACTGGTGAAGTTGTTTTTAAACAGATTTCACGAATGCATAATAACAAAGGGATGAGCTTCTTGGTGTCCTTAGAAAAGACCTCCACGTCTGACAGCAACACAGTTTTGCAACATAATATTTGAGATTGAAAAAGTCACTGTCATGGGAATGTAATCCTGGGTCCTCAGAGAGGATTGATTCTAAAACCTCAAGCCACTACAAACTCTCACTCTAACTTCCTCGCCTCATTTCCTGCTTTGTGCTTATTGGCTCTGTGACTCTGGAATAATCCAAGACCATAAGTACTTGTTTTGTTCAAACCGTGCAGAACTTCTCATAACAACTATTTAAGCATCTCAATCAGGCATGACCCCTCATCTATTTTAGTTTAGAAACTAGTGCTGTTAACTTGTTCCTACTCTTAACTGTTTGACCCCTTAATCCACTCCTATTTTGGGTTTTTGAAGTTATCTTCTACCTGTGTCGTCTCATCACACAACTATGACAGAGCACTGATTATACTTCTAGAGTCCATAAAAAATACTTTGTACCTTAGTTTTTTTGAAAGAGTTAAGTGAAAAAGCTCTGAAAATGAGGAAGAGTAACTCCATGCTTATTTTAAAATTGGGTAATAAGAAAAAGAATTTTGTTATTTTTTCATATGGTGAGAAAACAGGAAGAAATGAGCTTTTGTTCATTCATATACATATTTTCATTGATCACCTATGTTTATGTTTCAGGCAGTATGTTCAAATAAGATTTTTAAAATTTTTTAAATAAGAGTTCATTGGCTACCAATGTGATAAAACATTAAAATTAAGAGAAAGGAAATAATGTCCAAATTATGGTGATTTTAAAAAATTATCATACACTAGAAACAAGTTGAAAGATTAGTTAAATATATTTTGGCACAACCATATATTGGAATATAGTGTATTACCATTATACTAAAAGAGCAAGACTCCAAAAGGATTAAGAAAAAGCACACTTTTCCTTTTTCTCTGTGTAAGCTAGTTTTTCCCTATCCCTTGGATGAAATCCAGGGGCAGTCCATGATTTTTATGGTCACATTCTGATAATAAAAATTCCTTTAGTCACTTTTAGTTCCACTCTAAGTTTAATAACTGGAATGACCATTTCCACAGTCAAAACTCTGAACTACATTTAGACTTAAAGATGCTTCTCTTCCCCTAATGAGTCTAGAGACTTTTGATGGGAAATAAGTGCCCTCAGCTGTCCTCTCCTCCAACATTCTCTTCTCCTCCCATTTCCTTAGCCTCAGCTTCTCAAACTCTTCCAGGAGAGTGAGGCAGGCAGGAATAAGGAGCAGGGAAGTTGTTACTCTACAGTGATTTTTGTGACTTGGCATTGACATGATCTGGGATTAGGGGATATTCTACGTAGTCTCTTTTTTAAAAGGTTGTTTGGTGTTCTTTTGATGTTAACCCTGAGGATCTTTGGGTAATGTAGTTCTTTCACCTGGGCACAGCACTATCTGCCCAGCTTCTGCCCCTGATGGTACATCCCACAGCCTCTTATTGCTTAGATTTCTTGGAGAGATTTCTAACCCGATTCCCTTCTCCACTAACCAGTTAGGCTGCAGAAGACGCCATGCATTTTTGTCACACTAAATAGAGGAGTGTAGTTGCTTTCAGTTCTGCCCTTTTTACTTCCTGCCACAGACTTTGGCATTTATTCTTCTCAGGTGGGCTTCAAACACCAGTTTCTGTGTGAATTCATACCCCAGGAAATACACAGCAAATACTACAAGGTCCTTTCAAAGTTCTCTCACTTCTTGAGATAGAAGGGAGCATCTCTTTTCCTTCCCCCCTCAAGTAAATAACCTGGAATTCAGCAACTTTCTCCAGTGAAATATTGTCTTCTGGAATCTTTAACCTAATTCTTTTTATATCCTTATATAAAGGGAATGTTACTCTCTGAGTGAGTTAATGGGTAGTGTATATTTTTCCTCCCTGTGGTTTTCTATATTTTCCAAGTTTTCTGCAATAAAATTGTCTATCTTTAAATGTCCCCAAACAAAGACTGATTATCATGGGTGCTGCATATTTTAACCAAGCATCTGCACAAAGGCAGATCATAGTAGTTTCTCACTACAAATCCATTCAACACAGTTGTATGAATTATGTAGTGCTTATTTTTTTAAAGTTTCAATACGATCCCAACTTAGCATCTTATTTGATCAATGATACCCTAAAGAAGTGATAATTAACTGGAAAATGGAATGAGATTTTTCCTTCATCCATTTTATGGCAGAAGGAAAGTCATTTTAGTTGAAATTTCCCTTTAGCCAACAGCTGCTCTCACCAAAAGTTAAAGCATGTAAAGCTCTAATTCTACTTTCCTTTGGTCGAGGGTGGGGAACCTTTGCAGCAATTACCTCATGAGTTTGAGGATCACATTTGGGAGGCATGATGTTATGAAAACTGAGATAAGAATTTTGCAAAACATCAAAAAGGTATTGAGTTGATAAGTAGAAGAAGGAACAGCCTTTTGAGAGATGTATGAGAAGAAAATGTCTGGATGGACAAATTCAGAGTGGAATGGAGTGTACAGGGATGAATAACGGATTGCCCAATTGCCTTCAGTCTCTTTCCCTTTTAGAAGCCTGTGTTATCTTAAGAGTATTATAGCTGACAGCTAGGATAAAAACAGGTCATCATTTCCAACTGACTGCGCAATCACCCATGTAACTGAATTCTTTATAATGTTTAAAAAAAAAAAAAAAGCTGGGGCGCCTGGGTGGCTCAGCAGGTTAAGGGCTCTGCCTTCGGCTCAGGTCATGATCCCAGGGTCCTGGGATTGAGCCCCACATCAGGCTCTCTGCTCAGCAGGGAGCCTGCTTCCTCCTCTCTCTCTGCCTGCCTCTCTGCCTACTTGTGATCTCTGTCAAATAAATAAATAAAATCTTAAAAAAAAAAGCTTATGTTGGCAAATTCAAACAAAACACAAGGCATTTGAAAATAAAATGTTCACCTTATAGAGAGTACCCTAAAGAACGATATGAAGAAATGTCTAATGGTTTTCCTGTGAACTCATGTGCAGAGATTTAAGGCTACCCAGAAAAATTTATAATTTATAATTTTAGTTAATGAGGACATTTAAATCTAATATGTGGTCTATGTTTGTCAGTCAAGTAAATCACTAAGCTATGCAAAATTTATCATGGTTGTTGGAATTTGTGCTTTATATCAAATTTATATCAAATATAATACCGCTAAATTTTTTGCTCTCTGTTGCTTACACCCTCAACCAGTAACTCACAAATTTTATCTTAAACCAGCATCATCATCACTGAAAACTTGCTGGAACTGTAAATTCTGGGGTCCTACCCGAGACCTCCTGAGTTAGAACCACTACGAATAGAACCTCAAATTTTGTGTGTGGGGTTTTTTTTAAAAGATTTTATTTATTTATTTGACAGACAGAGATCACAAGTAGGCAGAGAAGCAGGCAGAGAGAGAGGAGGAAGCAGGTTCCTTACAGAGCAGAGAGCCTGACGTGGAGCTCGATCCCAGGACACTGGGATCATGACGCGAGCCAAAGGCAGAGCCTTTAACTCACTGAGCCACCCAGGCGCTCACCGCCCCCCCCCCCCAAATTTTGTGTTTTAACGAGCTGTCCAGGTGATTCTGATAAATACTTAATTTGAGTACCACTGAATTAGAGGAAATAGAATTTGAAATACTTAAGCAATTCAGTCTGTCCTAGTTAAAGGGGTATGTTCGAAGGTGAGTGAATTGCAGTTTATAACTATTTTAGCAATTAACCCAACAGGTGAAAATTCTTCCCATGGAGATAAAAGAAACTTATGGAAGATAAAAACAAATATGTATCAGTTATGCATCAGAGCAAGCAATCAGTGGATTCATAAATTGTATGATCCAAAGTTCTAAGAAACAACTATAACTTTCTCCAGTATTCAACCTTTGTAATAGATGCTGGTATTCACTTCAAAGATCTACTTCTTTAAGGAATTTTTTGCTGGAGCTTGGTCTACTTTAACTAGGCACTTAGTTAAAGACACTTAGGCACTATGAGTGAGAAAAATATGTATGAGAAAATGAGTTGGTGTATTGACCTTGTGATCACAATATGAGAATGGGACATCATTATAGGTATATATCAAAAGTTACCCAGGAAAAAGTCTAGAGTTTGTCTTCTTTGGAGCCTCCTGATGAATGGAAGGACACAAAAAGAATGTAGCCATAGCATATTGTGACATGATTCATATGCTGTAATGTGTATCTCAACATAAATTCCAAACACAGCATTAAATATCAGAATATGGAGAAAAAAGTGAACTGATGACATAAAATAGGAAATATAAAAAGAATATGAAATTCTTTATACAAAGTATGCAACATTCTGGTTGCTTTGTGACAGTGAAAAAAATCACAATTTTGTTCAGATCAGCTCAAAAAGCACAGGTAAACCATAAAGACAAATCCAAGGAGAAGTCATGCCAAAACAGGCCATATTCCCTAGCCATCTTTCTTTTTTTATGCCCCATGACTTCTGGTGTCCTGATGTTCAAGATGATGTCAATGTAAAGTGTATAGTGTATAAGCCATGTATAGTAGATTACCAATGGCTATGTGAGCTCCTTGGGAGGATAGAAGTCCTTGAGTTCCCAAGTTCATGTCTAAGCTCGGCCCCTATAAACTAAAGATAAAGGAGATGCATGTTTTAAAAATGGTTCTGTTAGGTCCTTTTCATATCACATTAGCCTTTAGTGAGGCTACTTAGCAAGGTAGAACATTGCAAAATGGTCACATTGGTCAAATCCAAGAGAGGTTTATAAGAGTTGCCCTCATTACACCACGTTAGTAGACCAATGGTGAAAGAGAACATATAAGACATGGAATCCCGAGAGTTTTGTAGGATTCTCAGTGGTCAGGGGGTTGTATTACTGTTGTGCTCAGGAAAGTTCTTTTTGTTCAGGAACCTATAGCACCACATGTCAGACACTCTCCAATTTATTTGTTCAACTTCAGAAGTTCTTGGCCAGCAGAGAGGTAACAGACTATTAATAGTGAACAGGAAAGAGTTTAGGCAACACAGGAATTCTGTACACAAGATAGTTTGGAATGTAGGGGGAAAATGTGAAGTTTATTTGCAAGGAGGAAGTTCAGAGTTAAATGATGGAAGCTTTGGTGGTTTGTTTTTTTTTTAACTTTATTTCACAACAGATCACAAGTAGGCAGGGAGATGGGCAGAGAGAGAGGAAGTGGGAGCAGACTCCCTGCTAAGCAGAGCTCCCGATGTGGAGCTCGATCTCAGGACCCCGAGATTATGACCTGACCCGAAGGCAGGGGCTTCACCCACTGAGCCACCCAGGCGCCCCAGCTTTGGTGGGTTTAATGAGGATCACATATCTAAAAGTTTTTAGAAAAATGAAAGAAGCTGGATGAGGTAACAATGACATTTTTAATCCACAGTAAGCCAAATTCAGGTATTTGAGACCATAATCTGGTTTGGAGAAGGAGGTAAATATATTCAGTCCTCGTATAACTTGCTAAATTCTGCCACCTGTACAAATAGTGGATTTTCTTCAGGATGGCTAAAAATTGCTGCTTGGCACAGCTATTCTGTGGAGCCAAGAGAAAGAAAAATCTCTTTTGTTATTATTATTATTTTTGCTTTCCCACATAGAATCAATTTGTGGATTGCTTTAACCACAGGATATAATTCTATTATTTCAACCAGAAACTTTCCCATCTGACCAAGACAATTGCAAATATTCTAAACTTGCTTTAATGAAAAGTCATTCTTTGCATAGCTTACATCGACATAAGATGACAAGTCACTCACCAGATAAAGGGTTCTTTGTCTGAATCAAACAATAAGCCAGCTCTTCCACAAAAAAGTCATTCTATTCTGAACTGAATGCATTTTCAACGAATGTTGTATTCAGGACCAAAACCAAAGAAAGCCCATCTGCTAGGAAGGCCAAAATCCCATTGTGTGGTGTGTCAGTCCAGTCTGTTATGGAAATGGTCACTCTAAAACTGTTTGCAATTTAAAAGTGCATACTGAGAATTATGTTAACCTCTATTGACTGACTTCTGTTAAATGCGCCATTAAGAATCCAATTTACCCTGGCTTCCTCTAAAATGTGGTGCTCAGGGCATTCTGATAGGTACATCATGATGGTCAATTGTCATAGGCTAAAAGTCAGTACCTCATTAGCTCAAACACACCGAGCAGTTGTCCCCAGTTTTGATAGGGACTCTCTTGCCCCAGGATTATGGTAGCACTGATGGAATATAACCTCATATGATGACTTGAGAGGTGTCAGGCTGAGTCCAGGGGCAAATGCTGATTAAACAAGGCTGAGAGACACTAGATAGTGAACTCTGACAACACTCCTTACAAATCTGGCTCTGCATCTTCTGCTTAGAGTGAAAATTTACAAAGGTTAGAATCTGAGTGTCAAGTCAGAATGGGATGATGAGTTAGGTCAACTACTACATGGTAGACATGCAAGTCATGCTCATGCTTGGTAAATATAACACATTTTTAATTACTTTTACTGACACATTTATTTTCTTTTGTCATTTAAATCATCACAGAATTGTTAATGGAGTGTCAACTTAAAAACAAAAAAACCACTTCAAGAGGCAAAATGTTTATCTGGGATCAAAGAATCACAATTTGGGGTACACAGATTTGGGTAGAAACCTAAATAGTGTTCCAATTACAGGAGATAGGTAAGTCATTTTTAAGAAAAGTTTATTGGTACTGCAAGGGCTTGATTTATAAATCATTGATTGGTCTGGCAAAATGGTCACTAAGCAGAAGTTCATTTTTATCAGTCCTCCCAAACAGGACATTCTTGTTCCTGCTGACTTCTTGGAATGTCGGCAGTTTTACCCAGTTCAAATATTCAGAAACAGCACAGACAAATAGTTACTCTGAAAAGGCTACTCAAGCTCCATTTTAAAATGGCTCCACTTAACATTTTTCACAAAAGTTACCAATTCACTGGTTAACTGCAACTTTATTTTCTTTCTTTATAAGTGTTTCTTTAGCATATATTTTTAAAAGATTTTATTTATTTATTAGAGAGATGGAGAGAGAACACAAGTAGGCAGAGCAGCAGGCAGAGGGAGAGGGAGAAGCAGGCTCTCTGTTGATCCTGGGATCATGACCTGAGCCGGAAGCAGCCACTTAATCAACTGAGCCACCCAGGAGCCCTTCTTTAGCATATTATTGAAAAAATATTCCAAAAACATCTCTGCTAATATTTTCAGGTCCTTTTCCTAATCTTGTCTTTTCAATGATTACAGCGATGAGATGAAATTGCCCCTCCTAATATTGCTCCTTAGGTTAATTTCAGCTAACTCGTTTTTTTTAAAAGCAGATTTTGAAAACCATTTTCAGTGCAGACCTACATAAACTGGTCAGTTTGGTTACTCATCACATTCTGTAAAGTGAAAATCTGTCTTCTTCCTGAGTTATCTGAACCACTATTAAAACTCTCATTAGAATTTTCTTGCTTTTTTTTCCAAAACAGAATTGGAAAATTATTGATCACACCTTCAACCACTTTCTGATACTCAACTTTTTGTCTTCCTTGGGGATGATTGCAATTTATTTGGAAAGTTCTGATAGACCTGATTTCACAAATTTTTAATCATTTTAGTTTCTTTGTTTCTTTATTACCTGGAGGAACTAATTTGAAGGCAAACTAGTGTCTTAGAAAAAGTACTAATTTTAAAATATACAACTTTGTTTTGAATTTCAACTCTGGCTCTTATTGGCTTTGTTACTTCCATTGAGGTATTAAGCTATAGTATTCACAGTTGGATTTTGAGAAAATAATAATAATAACAATATTGTTCTAAATGAAGATATTTTTTATCCAGTAGAGAGCAGTTCTATTAGTAGTGGCTGCTGCGTACTTGATACCTAGAAAATCTGGAGAAAGATGGGCAAATAAACCTAGTTGGAATGCTTCTGGTCATTCAGTGCTCATTATGCAAATATTGGGGCTGAACTGTGACAGGTGTTCTGTTCTTTAGAAATTGGTTGCACCCTGTAACACCTCAAAATGCATGGCAAATAGCTTAGTTCTTCTGCAAGAACACTAACCAATCAAGGAGTAAGAAAATCTCTGGAAGAAAAAAAAATACCACTTTTCATAGATTCCATTATTAACCAGATAATGAAATAAGTCTTAGTTTTGGTATTAAAGCATAAAAGAAAAAATTTAATTAGGTTATGGAAACAAATATGCCAGGTTTCAATTTACTATCTCTCAGCCCCAAATCTATCCCTCTTCGACTGCTATGTGATCATAGAGGTAGTCTTTGTAAATATTTTCCCCACCAGATGCCATGATATTAAGACTTGCCATTTAGAGGGGCTAAGGGGCCAAGGAGGGGGAAGGGTTTGGTTTTTGGTTTTGGGGATTTGGTTTTTTGTTTTTTGTTTTTTTCTTCTTTGGTTCCAATGTTTCTTGTTGGTCACCTCCTTGCAGCATTCAACTTTACACAATGTTCTACTGCTGCAGAATGCAATTTCTCTAGTGTTAGCCTCCTGCAAAGTGTGGCTTTCTCCAACATGTATAGCACAGTTTCTTGAGTGCTGGTTCTTGTAGACTGTGGCTTTTCCAGATCTTGGTCCCTGAAGCATGGGGTGACCAGCAGGGCCTAGCGCCCAACAGGTTTCTCTAGAACTTTATCCAGTGCATCCATGATGGAGTGCTGCTGGTGAAGCACCTCCACTTGGATGACCTCTCCCAGTGCCACTTATGTGACTTCACATCAAGTTCTGAGGTGCAACATGTCTCTGACCATAGCTTCCCTTCCCTGACCATTCATAGGGCAGATTTCCAGCACAGCCCACCGGCTGGGCTCCTCAGCAAATTCCCCACCATCCAGAGGGCTCTGGCTGAGCCCATTCCAATGAACCTGGATCTCAGCCCTGGTCCGGCAAGCATAGGGTGATTAGCCCTTCCTTGGACATTCTATCTCAGCATTATGGTAGTAGCTTCTCACTACATCCGTTATTCCTCTACTTCTTATACTTTAACTATCCCTAGTCAATTCCTTATTACTCTACTCTCCTGTTATTAATTCTTTATTTTAAATTTCCCTGTTGAGGGGTGATTAGGTGGCTCAGTCTGTTAAGTGTCTGTCTTCAGGTCAGGTCATGATCTCAGGGACCTGGGATTGAGCTCCATGTCAGGTTCCCTGCTTAGTAGGGAGTCTGCTTTTCCATCTTCCTTTTCCCTTCTCTTTGCTCCTCCCCCTGCTTGTGCTCTCTCTGTCCTTCTCTCTCTCAAATCAGTCAATAAATAAATCTTTAAAAAATATTTCTCTGTTGAAACTGCTGTGTGATTTCTATTTCTTGATTGGACTTAGACAGATACAATAAGCCTCCTACTTTACCTTATCTTTGATTGAAACCATTATGGAACATCAGTAGACCTTCTAAAATCTTGGTTAGTGAAATATAAATAAGAATCTCAACAAATTTTGAGTATTTTGTCATTCATTGATAATTATTAAAATAATTGAGAACTAATTTGGATATCATTTTGGAAAGGTTATCTAAATTTTTTAAAAAGATTTTATTTATTTATTTGACAGAGATCACAAGTAGGCAGAGAGGCAGGCAGGGGGAGGGGAGCAGGCTCCCTGCTGAGCAGAGAGCCCAATGTGGAACTTAATCCCAGGACCCTGAGATCATGACCTGAGCCAAAGGCAGAGGCTTAACCCACTGAGCCACCCAGGTGCCCATGGAAAGGTCATTTAAATTTTAAAAGGTAGCACAATCATCAGTGTTATTATTTACCAGAGCTATTTTATTGCTATACAGACCCACTCTGAATGTAGCTAGGGCCATTTGATGAATGAATCTGTTATTATTTTGCCAGTTGAAATTTACCCGCAACTGTAAATCATTAAAATTTGAAGAACAGTTATATGGATTTAAAAATTTGTATATTTTATCTGAGTCCTAAAAGTATGAATTATTTAGTAAATAAATTAGTCATAAAATCTTTCTGATTAAAGTATAAAATACTATTCCCTTATCCTACTTTTCTAAATAAAACTAATTCCTGCTCAGTCCATGCTTTTAAAAAAAAAGTGGTCTTAATTTATCAGTGTGTAGCTCTATCATACATACTGTAATTAGGATTAATTATTTTTAAATTTGTCTTCTAAGTCATTTTTGCTACTTCTTTGAGTATTTGTTTTCTGAGTAAGGACAATCTTTTTGATCTTTGTCATACATCAGTTCTTTTGTCTTTGAAATATAAATGGTAGTTAAATTAAAAACATATGGTGGGGGGCAACTGGGTGGCTCAGTGGGTTAAGCTTCTGCCTTCGGCTCAGGTCATGATCTCAGAGTCTTGGGATAGAGCCCCGCATAGAAATTTTGACAGTTTGACAGTTTTTAATATACAGTTGACCCTTGAACATCATGGGGGTTAAGGACACCATCCCCACCCCCAGGACGTCTATGGTTGAAAATTCACATATAACTTGAGACTCATCAAAAACTTAACTACAAACAGCTTACTGTTGACTATAAGCCTTACCAATAAAGTACACAGTCAATTAACACATATTTTGCATTTTATATGTATTATATATTGTATTTTTACAATAAAGTAAACTAAAGTCTCTGCCTTCGGCTCAGGTCATGATCCCGCGGTCTTGGGATCGAGCCCCGCATTGGGCTCTCTGCTCAGCAGGGAGACTGCTTCCCCCTCTCTCTGCCTGCCTCTCTGCCTACTTGTGATCTCTGTCTGTCAAATAAGTAAAAAAAATCTTTAAAAAATTGTAAGGAAGAGAAAATACTGTACTGTACTGTAATTACTGAAAAAAATCCGTATATAACTAGACCCATACAGTTCAAACCTATGTTGTTCAAAGGCCAAGTGTAGTTTTGGCATTTGTTACTTTACTTCTTTCATCATTAATGATAATCAAAATATGTATGCTGTGTGTTAGATATTGGTTGAAATATTAACTATTCTATTCCTCTCACTATCTTTCATAGTATTATATTCTAACTAAACAACTAGCTTAGTCTGGTGCAATAAATGAGAATTTTATAAATAAGTCTTTATTCTTTCAAAATATCTTTTTTATGTTATTACAATATTATTGACTATATCCCTTATGCTGTACCTTTCATCTATGTGACTTATTTATTTTATAACTGGAAGTTTATACCTTTTAATCCTTTTGGTCTCTCAAAATATCCTTAATATGCTATTATCTTTTGATATGAAAAAAATAAAAAGGAAATGGTAGAGTTGTATTTGCTTAAACCACCAAATAAGATTTTCATTACAATTGAAAATGTCAGCTACAGAAATATGAAGTGTAGATCTCTAGCTATTTTATCTCACTGACCACCTTCCCATAAAATATTTTTCATTAATATAAAGGTGAGGTCAATAAGTGTGAATTCCTCCACAATTGCTGGATGAGAAAACCCTGGGCCATTAAAACAAGTGATAAGGGACAGTGACAGTTTCCTCTTCACTGCTAATTTCTTCATAATGCCACTCACAGCACTGTAAGAACTTTGCTTTTTTTCTGATCTAAGTTTTGGGTAACATATCTCACTGAATTACTTTGTTCATACTGTTGCTTTCTGGCAGCTGACAAATAAAAGGAGCATTTGTTTCTTTGTTGGAGTCCAGGTAATGGACACCACATTTATGCTCAGTTGTGGCTATTGAATTTCAGAAGTATGTTTATGTGTAAGAGATGCATAGAAGAGTGTTATAGGTGGAGACTTCTGCAATCTCTTCTCTAAGTTTTTAATTAAGGTACTTATATAATTCTGCTTCCATTTACTTTATATTACTCTTTTAGGAAAGAAGGCAATGTTTAATTCATTACAATCTAACTTCTCATTTTTCCGTGCCTTGAAATTCCTCTCAATAAATTGAGCCTCTCTGGAATCATATATTGCCTATTCCAAAGGGAACTTTTTAGTCCTTATCTCAATTATACTCTCCCTCCTTTGATGCTTTGCCTGTTTAACCACTGTTCCTCTGAATATATATATATTCATAAATAAATATATATTCATAAATATGTATATTTATATTAAATACATAGACATATATTAAATACATATACATACACATGTATATTTATGAATATATATATTTACTGTTGGATTTCAGAAATTGGACTATTATGTGCTTTTGGAGATTTTCTTCAAATTTATTATCTTTGGCTCTGGAATCTGTAAGTTTCACTTTTCCAACAAGTTTGAGAAGTTTGGGACGTTTGTTTCTTCAAACATTTTTCTGTTTTCTCTCTTCCTTTTTGAGAACTCCAGTTAACTGTACATCAGATTGTTTGATTTTGTCCCATTGGTAACTAGTTCTGTTCATTGAAAAAAAACTAAAGCAAAAGGAAAACCTTTTTTGTCTCCTCTTCAGATCGTGTAACTATTAATCTCATCTATATTCAGATTCACTGACTCTTTTCTCTGTTGTCTCTAATCTGTTCATTAACTATTGATTTAATTTTTTATTTCAGGTATTTTCTTTTTAGCTCTAAGTTTTCCATTTCGTCCTTTCATGTATATTATTTTATTTGAAGATATTTCTTATCTCTTTACTCATTATAGGAGTATTTTCCTTTACTTCAATGAGCATGATTATAATAGTCACTTTAAGTTCTTTATTGGATAATTTCAATACTTGGATGTCATTTTAGGGTTAATTTAACTGTTTTCTTCTTCAGGAAACCTTCCTTAACCCCAGCTGGGTTGATGTAAACTCCTTTTTGCTCTCCAAGAGTTCAGAATACACTTCTTTCTTATTTTTCATTATATAAAATTAAAATAATGTTTACATGCCTATGTTCCCAACTAGCTTGTAAAGTTTTCAAGAACTTTTCATCTCTATATTTTTCCTCTATGCTCCTCCTCATTTCTAGCATAGTAATTGGAAAATAGTATATATTAAATAGATGTTTGCTTAATTGGAATTTATGGAGATAGTGTGGCTCATTATTAAGATAGAACATACTGGAAAGCAAGAACTGGAGTTTGGGTCTCAGTTTTGTACACCAGAAATTAAATTTGGTTACTATATCTAAAGTTAGTCAAATTTTGGGAACTGATTCATACTATCCAATATTATAATAAATTGGTGCATAAATTAGTATCTGTTGGTTAAAAGACAATGTGACACATCACCAAAATCAAACAAAGCAAGGGCAAAAGTGAACTATTGGGACCTGATAAAGAAAAATGTTTTTGCACATCAAAGGAAACAGTCAACAAAACCAAAAGACAACCGACAGAATGGGAGAAGATATTTGTAAATAACATATCAGATAAAGGGCTAGTATCCAAAATCTGTAAAGAACTTATGAAACTCAATACTCAAGAAACAAATAATCCAATCAAGGTATAGGGAGAAGACACGAACAGACATTTCTGCGAAGAAGACATCCAAATGGCCAACAGACACATAAAAAACTGTTCAACATCACTCGGCATCAGGGAAATACAAATCAAAAACGTAATGAGATACAACCTCACACCAGTCAGAATGGCTAAAATTAACAAGTCAGGAAACGACAGATGTTAGCGAGGATGCAGAGAAAGGGGAACCCTCCTACACTGTTGGGAATGCAAGCTGGTGCAGCCACTCTGGAAAACAGCATGGAGGTTCCTCAAAAAGTCGAAAATAGAGATACTCTATGACCCAGCAATCACACTATTGGGTATTTACCTTAAAGATACAGATGTAGTGATCTGAACAGGCACCTGTGCCCCAATATTGATAAAAGCAATGTCTACAATAGCCAAACTATGGAAATAGCCCTGATGTCCTTTGACAGATGAACAGATCAAGAAGATGTTTTTTATATATATACATATATGTATGTATATATGTGTGTATGTGTGTGTATATGCCTATATATATATAATGGAATATTATGCAGCCATCAAAAAAATTCTTACCATTTGCAATTACATGGATGGAACTGGAGGGTATTATGCTGAGCAAAATAAGTCAATCAGAGAAAGACAATTTTCATATGATCTCACTGATATGTGGAATTTGAGAAACAAGGCAGAGGATCATAGGGAAATAGAGGAAAAATGAAATAAGAAGAAACCAGAGACGGAGACAAACCATAAAAGATTCTTAATCTCAGGAACCAAACTGAAGGTTGCTAGAGTGGAGGGGGCTGGGAGGGATGGAGCGGCTGGGTGATGGACATTGGGGAAGGTTTGTGTTGTGGTGAGTGCTGTGTATTGTGTAAAACTGATGAATCACACACTGATACCCCTGAAACAAATAACACATTATACGTTAATAATAAAAAAAGACAATAATGAATATGCCTTTCTAATGATTAATTCATGTCTTCTTTGCAGAATATAATATTTCTGGTGTTGTGGGTCTGGGAAATGAACTTTGTAATCAAAATATTGTTAGCTGTAGTAAAATAATGTAGTTATATTAAAGGATAATTCATTTAAAGTAAAAGCTTTGTAAACCATCCTTACTCCTTGAGCTGGTACAATCTGAGCATGCACTTGCTTTCTACGTGTTCTCCCTTGGATAGTTCTGGGTAAATACAGAATACAGGTATCTTTCTTTTTAAACTCACACATTTTTTTCCACCTCTCACATTCTTGGAGACCATCTTTTAAACTTAGATTGATTCTTTCTTCAGATAGATTATAGGTTTAAAAAAAAGTTTCTGAGTTTCTATACTCATTAGTCACTTTGTTTGAATTTTAATAAAACTCAGCTTTTATCAAGGTTCCCCTTTCCCTGAGTTGATTTCAAGACGGTTAATTATCCTCATCCATTTATATGTAATTTATTATAATTAGTTTAGCCCTAAAGCTAACATTATTTCATAGTACTGAAGACATTTTTCTTTAGTCCTTAAACAACTATGTAAGTTCTTAACTAAATGATAAACAACTTAAAGGTATGTATCCATCCATCCATCCATCCACCCTTCTACCTATAACCCACCCCCATTATATACTGAGAGCCAGGCAATTTTCTAGCTGAACCAGAGAGATACAGCCGCTGTTGTCATAGTGCTTCTTATGGTCTACTACAAAAAAAAGTGTTAAATAGTGGAAAACAGAAGTGTAGTGAGTGCTACAAGAAAGCAATTCAGGGAGCTTTGAAGAAATACAACAACCTAACTAGAAACAACCTAAACTAGAAATCATTAAAGGTACTTCTGAGAAAGTGGTACCAACTTGAAAGCTGGAGGATGAGCCAAAGTTAGCTAAAGAAGAGACTGGCGGGAGGAGAGAGAGGCATGTTTTAGAAACTGAAAGGAGTTCAATTTTATTGGAGCAGAATACAAAAAGAAGAGTTAATGGAGATGAAATGAGAAAATAGAAAATAAAAGTATTTCTTTGAAAGATTCTTAAAATATGTTTTTTAGAACTGAAACATTGTGTTTGAAGAATAGTTATTAATTTTTAATACAGATTATTTGAAAGAAATTTAAAAAGGAATATAATCCTATTATCTAAGTAACTTCTGTTAGTATTAAAACAAACAAAATTACATGTTCAAATAAATATCCTAAGTATCAGGCTTATTTATCTATATTTAACATTTATGATACCTCATTTAGACAGTCGACATTGCTTTTTACTTTTCTTTCTTCCTAAGTAGAGTAGAATCCTAAGAGCAAAGACCTTGGTTTTTGCGCGCTCTCTCTCTCTCTCTCTCTCTCTCTCTATATATATATATATATATATATATATATAAAATGAAGGAAAGGATCAGTGAACTTTTAATTGAGCCATGTCTCTTAAGTTTCCAAGTTTGAAAACCACTGATTCATTTGGATATCTAGTAGGTTAACATATTTCTTTTTTTTTTTTAAAGATTTTATTTATTTATTTGACAGACGGAGATGACAAGTAGGCAGAAAGGCAGGCAGAGAGAGAAGGGAAGCAGGCTCCCTGCTGAGCAGAGAGCCCGATGTGGGGCTCGATCCCAGAACCCTGGGATCATGACCTGAGCCAAAGGCAGAGGCTTTAACCCACTGAGCCAACCAGGTGCCCCAGCATATTGATTGATTGATTGATTGATTGATTTTAGATTTTATTTATTTGTTTGACAGAGAGAGAGAGATCACAAGTAGGTGGAGAACTAGGCAGGGAGAGAGAGGGGAAGCAGGCTCCCTGCTGAGCAGAGAGCCAGATGCAGGGTTCCTTGCCAAGATCCTGAGATCATGACCTGAGCCAAAGGCGGAGGCTTAACCCACTGAGCCAGCCAGGCGCCCCCCCAGCATATTTCTTATGTATAACTCTGGTTACTGAATTTAGCTTAAAAGTAAATACAATACTTCTGAAAAAATGTAGCTCTTTCTATCACATCAGAGGGTGATTTATTTATTTATTTATTTATTTTCAGTTTTTAAAAAGCAGTTTGATTGTTTTTAGGTAGTGACCATCTATGTTGCTCAGGGATAGTTCATAATTGAGATTTGTTTGCCCTGACTTCTCAACAGAGACAAGTCTTCAGAGCAGTTGAGACCTTGGGTATAGAAGCTCATGCATTTCAATGTTTGTTCCTCCACTTCCTGCTTTGTGATCCTGTTCATGTTACCTAAATGGTCTGATCCCTAGTCTTGCCATCTGTAAAGTAAGGATATTATTATCTGCCACTACTGTTGCTGGAAGAATTAAAAGAGAAAACATTTACTGAATCCTTAACACAGAAAAATTAAGACATTAGATATTATTATCATTTATACTGTTTTCCTTACTTAGGAAGTTGGGGCATTGCTAGAGAGTGGTGGATTGGGAATTTATTCACTGACCTGTTGCTTCTCAAGGATGATGAGGTGATATATATTTAGATTACCATAGAAAGTAAATCAGCATTGGCTACAATAGGTAGTCACAGTGTGAAAAAAAGACCAGTCTATCATTTGGTAAGGGTAGAGTTTAAGCTGTTGTATGTGTGTGCATACCTGCACTGATGAATCTACATACATTCTTACATGTGTACATATACAACCAGCCTATAAATCTCATTAGGAAAACACTGTTGTCCCCCCCCTCTAAATATTTCTAAAATGTTAGGGTTTTATATTATTATTTCTTTACTCTTATAGAATATGCTTCATATTCATTTCCATTTTATTTAATCTATATTAAAAGATTTGTGAAATACAATACACAGAGACTGCGCTTTGAGCCACCATAGGACTGATTCTGGCCAAGTGTAAAAATGAAAGCAGAATTCTTCATTGGTTCTAGTGATGCCTGATTATTCTAGAATCTGTCAAAAATGGAATGCCCTGGGGCGCCTGGGTGGCTCAGTGGGTTAAAGCCTCTGCTTTTGGCTCAGGTCATGATCCCAGGGTCCTGGGATTGAGCCCCACATCGGGCTCTCTGCTCCGCGGAGAGCCTGCTTCCTCCTCTCTCTCCCTGCCTGCCTCTCTTGCCTACTTGTAATCTCTGTCAAATAAATAAATAAAATCTTAAAAAAAAATGAAATGGAATGCCCCCTTTTTTGTGTGTGGTCAGTTTTGTGGTTGAAAGAAGAGGCAGCTGCTTGAATGGTGAGATTTCAGAAGGTCCCAGTACTGTTTCTCACTATCTTTTCATCGTACTTGAAATTAGAGGACTATTTTGAATGGGTAGATCTTTGCATTTTTCATAGATGACTTCAAGAAATTCAAACATCATGGAAAGAATAAGCCATTCTTTTTATTACCTTTTCAAAGTAGTTTCCAAGTGGTTGTTTTCTGATTACTTTCTAATGGCAAGGCTAGTCTGGATGCACCTGCTAAACAAATAGGTAAAGACCTGGTAACTTTTAGAATCCCATCTTTAGTATTCTGGTAGAAGGACTGAAGAAAGTGGAGATATGTCTATATGTATATCTATATCCAAATCTATATCTGTATCTACATCTCTATCTATATATGTATATTCAGTCTCATGCTTTAATTTTGAATCCGCTGATCATACTGCTATTGCCTTGAAAGAAAAACATCTCTTATAGTGTGTGTCAATATATATTTTTTTCAAATCTAAAATGCATTTTATTCCACTTATGTTTGTAACTGTGATTATGTCTCTGTTATATAATTATAAATGATTTTAACTTTTTCACTAGGCTTTATAAATTTTCTAAATTTCTAAAAATGCTAATTACATGTTTGTTTAATTAGAAATAAGTAAATTAAGAAAATGCCCATTGTATTTCAACCCACACATGTAATTGACTTGTAGCTACCTAATTCCCCTGATCAATTATGAAACAACCTGTGCTTTAGAAACATTGGAATGGAACAAAATAAAGCTATTCAAAGTTAATACAGGTGACTGGATATCAACCACAGCATCAACAAAGTCAGAAGGAGAATCGATAAAATGCAAAGTTGATGTTAGTTCTGATGATTTTAACTTCACGAAATAAACCTTAAGGGAAAAATCAAGAATTTCCTAACTCCAATTTTAAAGAGAGGAAAATAAAAACCTTTTACCAATCTTCATACAGAAATGAGTCAGAAATCTTTAATTCACTCCAACAAACATTTAATCTGTGTCTACCCTCTACACTCCTGATATAACAACATGCTTAAGATTCAAATAAGAAATCAAGTATCACGGAGCAAGTGTTTTAAATAAACAGAACACATCTAGAAGCATGTAAGCCGAAATTACTGGAGGTTTATGCTGCAGAGTAAGATTACAGATGAGGGTTCTTCTCATTTTGTTTATTTGTCTATTCTCAAATTTGTACTGTGTTATATATTTGTGTGTATGTGCATGTGTGTGCCTGTCCCTTACAAGACTTTACTATCCACATCGATCCTCATTCTCCTTTGTAAACTTTATTTCTCCTTCCTCTTTCCACAATTTTTCTGCCCTCTGAATAATAGCATATTTATGGGAAGGAGCATTTTGTACATCAGTTTTTTACTCTATTTCTCACTCTTGCCAATGGCCTACTATTGCCAATCTAAATACCCCTTGCTTCAAACAGCATACAAGCTGTGTGAAGATCTCTCTGACACTGAATTTCTAAACACTTGTTTCTCTCAGTGATGGGCATTTTGTGATAACATGTCTTGTATTCCTATTTTATTTACCCTATATGGTACTTTACATTTCAAAACAATTGTACATAAATTATTTTGTCATTCTGTGAAATAGGTAGATATGATTTCTATTTTAATATGTGGGAAAACAGCAGTATTAAATGACTTGCTTACCTTTTTAAGGAGCCAAGACCAAGAATACAGGGTCTGACTCTTGATATAATTTTATTTTCAGTATATGGAGCTACACTAAGTTTACTTTTGCTCTTTGATGAAACTGTAAATTAACTCTATGACTGCAAGGACTCTTCAGACCTTAAGAATATAGTGAACACAATAGGTGCTCAATAAAATTATTGATTGTTGAATGTTTTGACAAAGTCTATAAAGTAAATAAACATAATCAAAGCAAATTTCCTAGGTCATTATTAACAGATAAACTTTCAGTATTAAAATCTGTAGGTCTGTTCTTCTTCAAGATTTTATTTTAATATTTCATTTGTAGGTATTTATATTTGTTTAAGATATAGAGAAAAAAATCAGCATTTAGAGAAAGAAGACAACACTTTTATTTACCTGAAGGGAACATTTATTAGAAGAATGACTAATTGAGGGGAAAGGGGCAAAACTGGTAAAAACTCTTACTCGAATAGGAGAAAGGAAGTCAGGGGAAGAGGAAAGCACCATGACATGTTGTGATGTTGGATTTTGAATTTTTGTATATTTTGTATTTCTAGGTTTTGTCTGTTTCTGACAAGGATGGAGAGAACAGGATCTCACAGAGATAAGGCAAAATTTAATAAAGTTTGTAAGATACTGATGAGATCTTTGCCCTTTGGTGGTTTCCAAAGTGAACAAAAATCTAGCTAACCAATTGAAGAATAGTAAAATTTCATGCTGAGTTCTAACACTTCTGTATGGGTTGGCTGGAGTGAGGAGCAAGGTGAACCAGGGAATAATAAATGTTTTTCTCATTGCAGCAAAAAATTAAATCTAGTTATGCAAACAATGATGATAGCAGAGCAAAGATACTGATGGATAAAAAAGCATATTGTACAACTCTTTCAATCTTTGTAGATTGTATAATCTTAAAATAATTTTATGTTATAGTGAGTGATTGAAATATATATATAATACTGTTTATGTTTTGTACAAAAATAATAGTGGGTCAAAACATGTGCTTCATCTCCCTCATTCCTTGAATAATATCTTTTGGAAAGTACTTTCATCCATTCAGCACTTATGTATCAAGCACTGTATATACCAGCTCTAATACTAGGCCTTGGAGTTGTAATTGTGACATAATGAGGCCTGAACTCAGGTCTGGAAACTGGGCAAAATATCAATCTTTTTATTAGAGTGACCTTCTCAACCTCTTGATTACCCATCCTTGATGCAAATGCTTGGGAGATGCCCATCTCTCTGAGTCTTAGGTATGCTACAGTCTCCTAACTATCTCCACAGTTTTCTGCAGTGCAGGCACCCCTTCTTGCTGCTCAATATGATAATTAGGCTCACCATGCTTCTGAAAAAGTACTGCCACATTTCCTCTAGCAGTTCCTTTTTTCATCACACCTATTGCTATCCTGTATTATATAGCAGTATCTCTCACTGGCATGGCTGGATAAAACCAGTCATCACTGTGCTTCTAAAAATGCTGACCCTTTCTTACCAATGCATTTTGCACCTTGGTAATAGGTGATTCCTACAGGTTCTCCCATGGAATAAAGTTAGCTGGAGGTGGCCTGCTTTATGTAGTATGTCCACACTAGCATGCCACTTTTTGAGCCTTTGGATCTCATCTTCCATAGCAGTTTCAGCATTTCACTTTGTATGGACCATTACTAAACTTGCAAACTCCTGGTTCAAAGTGTTTATAATGTCTTTTGTCTTTTTTGTGTTTGTTTGTTTGTTATGTGATGGCTTTATTGAAATATAATTCACATACCATACAATTTACCTATTAATTCATTATCTCATATAATCCTCACAATAACCCTCACAAATGTTATTATCACCATTTATAGGTAAGGACATAATGTCTTAATGAGGTTGAATAAGGTCAACTGGGAAGGTCAGCAGAATAAGATCACCTGAATAAGGTCAGCTGGGAAGTACTGGAGCCTAGATTTGAGTCCAGTATTGTTTGATTCCAAAGACCTACTGTACTTTTCTTAAATATCTTAAAATTTCTTAAAATATCTACTTATATAAAAATTGCAAACTAATGCCCTCATTTTATTTATTTATTTTTTTAAAAGATTTTATTTATTTATTTGACAGAGAGATCACAAGTAGGCAGAGAGGCAGGCAGAGAGAGAGGGGGGAAGCAGGGTCTCTGCCAGGCAGAGAACCCGATGAGAGGCTCGATCCCAGGACCCTGAGATCATGACCAGAGCCGAAGGCAGAGGCTTAACCCAATGAGCCACCCAGGTGCCCCATGCCCTCACTTTAAACAAGTATTATTTTGGCTTCTCAGTCAACTCCCTCACATATGAAGTCATTATAATTATTAGTAATTCATACATATATATATATAAATTTAAGAGTCCTATATATATATATATGTATATATATATATATATAGGACTCTTAAATTTTTTTATTAACATATAATGTATTATTAGCCCCAGGGGCACAGGTCTGTGAATCATCAGGTTTACACACTTCACAGCATTCACCATAGCACATACTCTCCCCAATGTCCATAACCCAACCACCCTCATATATATTTTTTTAAAGGTCACTTTTTGACAGAGAGAGAGATCATGAGTAGGCAGAGCAGCAGGCAGAGAGAGAGGGACCCTGAAATCATGACCCAAGCCGAAGGCAGAGGCTTAACCAACTGGGCCACCCAGGTGCCCCAGCAATTCATATTTATTTGTAGGAACATATAGTATTCAATAAATATTATTTACTTTTGTATTTTGTTCTCATAACATATTTGAAAAGTGACTGGTTGGGAAATAAATTTTGGGTGGGAAAAGTAAGATGTTAGATAGCCAACTGACCGCTTCAAGGTAAGAAAAAAATTAGCCAGTTCTGGGACTAAGAAAGGAAGTATGTCACAAGTCTCTGACCAAGGACATTTCCTATGAGGACCATATGCTGCCTGCATGGGAGATTCTTGATGGGAATATTGCCTCTTATAGATAACACTCTGGAGAAATGCTTTCCGGAAATAGCAGAGGAAACTGAGGACCAGGGTAGACAGTCTCGGGGATACCACTGACTAAACTGGAACATGGCCAGCAGGTTGGAGGGCTTGTGAACTCTTAATCCATGTGCAGCTTGAAGTAGCTGTAGTCTTTGTGCTGTTGAGGACATTAAAACCTGCCTTTTTGCAAAGGCTTGGTCTGGAAGCAAGAATTCATCCACACATTTAACGGAAGCTTTCATGACTAAACCTGAGTCACTGTTGTTACCAGAAGAATTCAAAGATAGATGAATTGACATCTTTCAGTGTCTTTTGTCTATTTGGCAAAAATGGACCAAAGTGCATGTAAATAATTATAAATAAAACAAAAAGTCACAAGAGCTACTAGTTAATATTTAATGACCAGTTCTCTGGCAGAAGTGCACATTCCAAAGATTTCCCAACCGGTCACGTTTATACTGCTATAAATTACAACAGCCCCAGCTTTTCTCTGAGGTTAGAGCACACTCCAAAAGCTAATATTTCTCTACCTGAGAACTTTAAAAATGGTCTAAAAAATCCATAGCTGGGGATGTGCTGGTTCCTTGTTGATGGTGTTGTTAGCCAGGAGAAGTTAGGAGCAAAAACCACCTTCTTGTTTATTACAGAAGATAATGGGAATCTATTTCAGAATAGATTATGAAAATACCTGTTTTTGTCAGTTTTGTCAAAGAAGGGAGCATATGTCCAAAGAGGCCAAATCATTTCAAAATTTGGTATGCAAGCTCTTTGTTTCTCCAAAATTAAGAAAAGAATATGACCTTAAAGGAAATGAAAAAGCTCAACAGGAAATTGTGGATATTATATTATTCCGACATCACTTTTTAAAAAATTCAGATAGAGTCATTAAAGAAATAAAACTAACATTTCTGTAGGTCTTAGTGTAAGGAATACTTTGCATATGTTATTGCAGTTGACTCTGCTAAGTTTTGGAGGATTCGTGAAATGCTAGAGTAATAGGAAGCATCACTCTGAGGATGTCGGGAAGTGTGAAGCACTGGTGTTTGTATGGAGCAATTAAACCACCGAATCCTTTCCCAAGGAAGTCATAGTCTTGCATTCTTATAACAGCTGAGTTGGCTAAAGGATTCTTTATTTTAGCTTTATTAAATAGCACTGGGGCAAGGTTATCTATTTCTAAATGAATATGCTATATGTACACCAAACTATGCCATATATAGATCAAATTTTCAATTAGTAATTGGCATAAAAAAGACTATAAGGAAGTGATGAGGTTTATAGGAAAATACTTCCCAGTTACAAATCAAGAGATGAGAGTGCTGTTGAGAGTAGCAATTAAAGCAACCTACATTTATTTAGTTTTTAGTTTGTGCCAAGAACTGTTTTAGGCTTTTTCTCTATTGCCCGTTTAATCCTTTTAGCCACCGTCTGGAGTAGATCCTGTTGGTATTCCTGTTACACAGAAGAGGACACTGAGGGATTGAAGGGTTAAGTAACTTGCTCAGGGGCATTGAACTTCAAAGTGTAGTTGCTGGGATTCAAAACCTGGAAATCTAACTCTGGAGCTCATGCTATTAACTGGTCTGCTAAATTGCCTTTTGATTAGCAGCTCTACCCTTGCTAAGTGAGCATGGTCAATGTTCTTTATTTTATTTTATTTTATTTTTTCAGTCTATTCAAATTATCTGATACCCTGTTATTGCTATTCCCACAAAGTTGTTTTCAGGATTAACTGAAATAATATATTTAAAAGCACTTTAAAAGATAATGTGCTCTTCAAATGTGAGGTGATATTATTACATTGTATACAATGGTTAGTTACTCAGAGCAATGGTCCATTAAATGGTCAGCAATGAGTGCATTTGGTATACTAATAAACTGAACCACCATAATAGGCTTCTTTCAGATGTACACACATTAGTTCTTCCCAGAACTCATGAGCAAGTCAAGAATCAAACTGCTTCTGCACACAGTTATTTGGAGATACATAGGCATATTTCTGGAAACAGGGAGGAACTGCTGTAATTGTTTGCACATGCAGACATTGTCTCAAATTATGATTTTGCTATTTCAGAGATTCCCTTGTCATAACTACCAAAATGACACAAGCAGTACTTTTTTGTAATCTCCATATTTGATGCATGAAAGAAGACTTAATTCCTGTTTGAATAAACAACATAATAAGGTTATTGAGATTAGAGACCATTACTATATAAAATTATGTCTAAGTGGCAGATATAATTAACATTGGATTGTAATTACACTAATTACAAGTCACATTAAGACACTCCAGTAATGACAAAGTGAGAACCCTATAATTGAATGGAATAAGTAGGGAAACATGCTGCTCACACTAATTACCTAAATGAGCTAATATGTCTTCAGAGTGACAGTTTTGCTCAATGTTATTACGCAGACAAGGCAGTTGAGTGAGGTATTTTTGATTTTATATATATATATATATCCCCTCCTCCCCGATTTTCTTCCTTTATTCTCTCCAGGACCTATTTCCAGTCATCAGCAGCTTCAGAATTTTTCTCTTGAGTCACAGAAAATTAGAGCTTTTTTCTAACCTTGTTAAAAAAAAAAAAGAGCACATATGATCAGTATACATAAACCCAGGTATGACTTTAATCTTACTGTGTATGGACTGCACTTATCACCAACTGGTTTCTTGGACTTGCTAATGCTTTTCAATTTCCCCTCTGTCCTGTCTTTCCCAGTTTACCAAAATCAAGCAACTCCAGGTCACTGTGTAGTTTGCAGCATTGAGAACCATCATGTTGTGTGTTCTGAAGTACCAAACATGGCTTCCAGCAGCCTGGCTCCAGAGAGGCCCTGGAGAGTGATAAAATCTGAATTATTCAGAGCAATTAGTACCAGAATAGCATGGGAACTCACATTTCAGCCTAAGCTGTTAAGTGAAAAGAGAAAATAATACTGGAATATGAATTCATGGCAATGTAAAATTTTATTTTTTGTTGTTTCTTTTCCCTCCTCCAATACTTTTCCTCTCAATACCTCTGTCTGGGGCACTGCTTGGGTAGGGAAAAAAAAAAAAAAAAAAAAAAAAAAAAAAAAAAAAAAAAAAAAAAAAAAAAAAAAAAAAAAGGAAACAAAGTGAAGCTATTTAAAACCTGAAAAGAAAAGATTTTGTTTTTAAGGCAGGGATATCACAATATGTAGGAAACAGAATTGATGTGCTTAAGTTGGTAAATAATGCTGGGTGCAGCTTTTCTTTCTCTTGTGGTGGTAAAGAAAGGAAATGGTGTCAGACATGCCTTAGTCAACAGGGTTTTCACACTGTTTCTGTACATTCCTCTTTTTCTTGTATTACTGCAAATGGGATTTCCTTCTCTTTGTCCAGAAACTCCAGTTTTTCTTCTAAAGAACCAGGTTTATGGGTTTCTAATACAAAGTAGTAAGCCAAGTGTCCAAAGGTGGCAATTTGGCCCTCCTACTCTGTTAATATTTGGCATGTAACTCAGAAATAATGACTCTGTTCTCTGGAAAAACTCTATTTCCAGGGTTTTGCAATTCTTGTAATCAATCATATTTTATTTCAAAGTGAACTTTGTGTTGAATTTGAATTAGGGGTTATACTCAATTAATTCTGTACTTATACAAACTCATATAATCAAACATGAGGAGTTTACATAAGAGGATGTTGATGGAAATAAATAGTGTTGGAGTCTGGACTTCTACTAATGGCCATGCAAGTCAGAGGTTAATGGATCTGGCAATTGTTCATCTAAGATGAGGAGTGGGGTGACTAAGATTTTATCCTTAGCACTGTCCTGTTCTCATTGATGATTTTGCAAGTTTCTTATATCTTTGTTTTCTTAAGATGGCAATTCAATGGTTCTTTGCAACTTATTTTGAGTCCTTGTGGCCTAAAGCAGCCCAAGAACTTACTTCACTTTATGTCACTACCCCTAGGTAAAGAATTAGCCAAGTTGGCAGAGGAATCAGATACCCCAGACTAGGATAGACACACTTTCATTAAAAACCCTATGTGTGTGTGTGTGTGTGTGTGTGTGTGTGTATGTTATGTTATTTTATTTTATTTTTTAAACAACTCTTTAAAAATGTAAAAGCCTTTCACCATTCTTAGCTTGCTGGACTATAATCTTTTTTGACTGTAAGAGGCTACAGGTAGAATTTGGGCCACAGAGCCAACCCCTGTCCCAGACTAATGTAATTGAATACCTATCACATTGAAGAATTGGTCTTTAATGGAAACTAAATATAAAACTATTCAAATGAACTCTTCCTAACATATTGAAAAATGTAGATCATAGGTATTTAAAGTTGCAGACTTTTGCTTTCTATTTATACTTGAGCAAGTTGCTGTACTGGGCAGATCAAAGCTTAAGAAAGGAGAGGCAGCTCCTATACAGGCCATGAGAGCAGCCTTGCCTGGGTCAGAAGCACAGCGAGATGAGGAGGGCATCTGTGCAAGATTGGAGATGAGGGGCTGCTTATACACAGAGGGTTGATCAAACAAGTAACTATGTTAAGGATGAGGTGACCCATGTATCAGAAGACAGTTACAAATACAGAAAGGAATAAAACCAAAAAGAACCTTTAGTTTTCAGTACATATAGATACATAAAGAAATATAGAATATACAGATATAAATATAGATGTAAATTATGTATACATACAAGCATATATATATATATATATACACACATATACACACATATACAACAGACCTAGTGCCCAGATTGTCACTTCATAATATGAACAGACCTAGTGCCCAGATTGTGGCTTCATAATATCATTTTCCACTGAAAGAAACCAATGCTCCTAGGAGAAGTTGTTGATTCTAGCATAGCTGATTGAGGCAGGGCACATATCAGTATAGAAGATCTTTCTTATTCCAGGAAAAAATAAAAAAGGTCACAGAATTATTAGGTAGATAATGTCAAACGATCCAGAAACCAGTTTGACCACTAGACAAACCAGGGATAATTTTAGCATCAGAATGAAAGTGACAGTAACAGAATATTACTTATTCAAAAAGTTAGGAAACAGTTAATACATTAAAAGTTTGATAAAAGATGGGAAATACATGGTTTTAAAATATCTCCCCCCAAAATACTCATTAATTAGAAAGGAGGCTAGGAAGAGTTATTTTATAGAGAAAAAGCCTGGCAGACCCCACCTTAATCACTGATCAAAGTGAGCATCATCAGTCATGGGACAAATCCAAATAGTATGCCACCTAATAGGATGCAATTAGGAAAACATGGCATTACTCTTGTAATAGTCTCATCAAAAAACGTAACTTGAATCTAATCATGAGGAAACGAGACAAACCTCAACTGAGCAATATTTTACAAAATAACTGGTCCCTAACTCTTCAAAAGCACAAGGTCCTAAACGTCATGTAATGACTGAGAAGAATTCCTGTCTGACAAATAAATAGATATGATAGCTAAATGCAACACATAATTCTCAACTAATTATTATTTTTTTTTACAAAAGACATTGTGGGGACAATTAGCAAAACTTGAATGGGGTCTGAAGATTAAATGATAGTAATGTATCAAAGTTAATTTTCTCATTTTGATCATTGGATTAATTATGTTGGAGAATATCTTTTTTTGTAGGAAAAGCACATGAAAGATGATGGGACATTAGTTTAACAGATTACTCTCAAATGGCTCAGAAAGCAGAAGTGTTTGTCCCATATTTCCAATTTTTCTGTAAGTTTGTAAATGTTTTAAAATAAAAATAGCTTTAAAATGAGTTGCCTTATAAATATATTGAAATAAAAGTATAATTAAAATAAGCTTCCTAAGGTGTTTTCCTATAGGAAGACAACACTGTGGACTACATAGAGTGCAAATTTTGAAATCTTCAAAATCTGGATTGGAATTTGGTTCAAAATTTAATAGCTGAATGATTTTGGCTAGGACACTTAAGTATTTTAAAAGTTAAATGCACCCGATACTATCTATAGTGTGGTGTTATTAATAAATGAGAGAAAGTTTATTTTTTAGTGGGCTAAATATAGTGCTTGGAACATAGAAGGTGCTCAATAGAAGCTAATAATAGTAGAGATAAACTGTAGTAATAATAGTAACAGTAATAATAATAATAGGAATGGTAGCAAAGACAGTAGTAAGTCAATGATGTTAACAGTAATAGTGTTGGTAGCAATAGACTTTTTACTACCATGGTAATGGTAGCTGCTGTTGTCACAGGCAATGTTATTATCATGATCATCATGGGTCCTCTCCAGCGGGGCTGACATGGGTGGTGTGCAATATGAAAGAGCTTCAGTAATCAAAATCCATCATGGGAAAAGAAGTATCAGTCAAGAGGATGGGAGGGGAACAATTATATAGATGGAAAACATCCTTATTATGGAAGATGAGTCAATACCTAGAAAGGATCTATGACATTTTCATCCAATGATCCCACTTGCTTACTAACTGTTGTAGAAAAACACTGGTCTCCACTCTTGCTTTCTCCAACACTTACCCCCAACACACACAGGGGTGCAATTCCTATACCTCACTGAGGTATAGGAATAGTATAGTAATAGTATAGTAATGGGTATAGTAGAGCACCCAGAGTTTATCTTCTGAAGCTTGCTCTGTCTTCAGGGTATTGTGTACATATCAGTGCTGAAGCCAGTTGAGTATTTGAAATTGCAAAAATAGATCAATGTATGATTCTCCATATTCCTGCTCTGATCTATACATACATATATGTATGTATATATATTACTTTCGTGAGACAGAGAGTGTGTGAGCATGCATGTGAAGGAGTGGAGTAGGGCAGAGGGAGCAGGGTAGAGAGAAAGTTAAACAGGCTCTACACCCAGTGTGAAGCCTGACAAGGGGCTCAATCTCATGACCCTGAGATCATGACCTGAGCTGAAATCAAGAGTTGAATGCTTAACTGACTGAGCCTCGCAGGAGCCCCATAGACTTTAAACTCTAAACAGGAATTGTCTTGTGTTCCTTTTTTACCCTCTAGGGTTCAATATGTTTTACTGCAGGGAATGGACCTCCTGCCAATGTTTTTGTGTCTAACAATATTATGCTTAAAGACCCTGCCAGAGATATCTCTCAACTTTGTTCTGGACCAATAATGATTTATAGTCCAGGTCTCTGTTTGAAAGTCCATTTATAAATATAACCACTTAAGAGTAGGGAAAATGAGGCCTAAACTGGATGACCACTTTCTTCATCATATTTTTCCCAACACTTCCAGATATGTACAATCAAGTCTTCCAAATACAGACTCAATCTCCTGCCTGATGCTGAAGCATTTTTTACTAAATCAGGAAATATAATAAGTGCCGCAATCCCTCCAATCTGATGGGGTTTGGAATTAAGACTGTGAGGTGAACATTTGCCTTCATTTTTCTGACTGGATTTCCTTTTGCTCCACCAATATCTTTGCTGCCAATACACCTATAACAAGAGCCCCAGGAGCATTTCCTGTGAGGCTGTGCATCTTCATACCCCTTCTTTTCTCTTTCCTGATCTCATGTTGGCTCAGTCCAAAGGCTTGGATTTGCTATGGTTCCTGCTCTTTACTTTGGCTGGAGCTCAATCTCATGGTTGGAGTACTAGAGTTTCTTTCTTGTGCAAGTGCTTTCCACCCAAAAGAAGAGTCCTGAGCTCTGTATAGTCCAGGCTGGTGATTAGTGCAGTATGATGCACATCCTTTGATGAATATTTTCAAATAAAACTTCTTTCCACCATAAACTATAAAATATTTTTGAAATGTGGTCTGATTTGGAGTCCTTCATTGATTTTTAGTGTGTATGCGTGCTCCTTTAGGATTCCTCTTACACCCACTACTCTTCTTTATCCTTCCTGCTTTTCCATTGTTTCTTAACCTCACTCCTGCCTGAGTGAGGACATTTATAGGCAAGCAGTGCTCCCATCCCTCAGTTTGCCACAGTTCTTGATTCTAAGGTACATTCTGGCACTACATAGTATTCTACCCACTGAGTGTTACTTTAAATGGCCTTATACCTGAGATACCACTTATGGAAACTACTAAGATGCTATTCCACATTTAAGTCCCTCCCAGAGCTCCAAACACAGCTAAGAACAGAGTTTTAAAGCTAACTCCTCAACTTGATTCTAATTATGGGAAAATTATTTATTTAACCTCTCTGAGTCTGGTGGGCATAAGATGAGGGTAACGTATAGATAAAATACGGGCTAGTAGTTCATACATCGTAGGTTGTTAAGTACTGATAGTCACAGCAGTGTATCAATTGCTACTATATGAGAGCACTGTGCTAAATGTTTTACATACATTATTTCTAATTCATAGAATTATACAACAATGTGTACTGTATTCTCATTTTATAGGTGAGAAAATTAAGGTTCACTCAGTATGGTTAAGTAATTTGCCTTAGGTCATCACACTAAGCAAGTGGCTGAGCTGGAATTCAATTCTAAGGTGTGGCTGACTCTTAAATTCTAGCATATTTCACCACTCTGCACCTCTGATGGGAAGGTTTCTCTCAAAAGAAACAAAGAGACACATTTCTTTGTGGCATTTCCTGTTTTCCTATTTCAAACATCTTTTTAGTTGCCGAAGAGCTGCCAGGATCAAAGGCATAATTTATGTATTGAAATGCTGCAGGCTGGAAAGAAAAATACATTTTTTCATGTTTGATCCTTTAACTCATTCACTACGGGTATTTAGGCATTTCCAGTGAGGTGGCAATAGAAATATTTGAATGAGAAATAATAAAGACTGGACTCGGTCGGGCTGAGGAATGTGGGGCAGAAATGGTGAAGTCCTAAGAATCTCAGACTGTAATGTATCAGGTGCTGCAGAAAATGGCAAGAAAAAGAATTTAAGTCTGAGATCCTGGGGAAAAGAAGTCTTCCAAAGTGCTAGAAACCTCTTCAAGATAGTGTTTCTGACTGTATACTTTAAACTTGTCCCCTAAGTATTTTTGCTCGAGACCTTTCTTTGGTTCCTTGATAGCATTTTTTATACTTGTAATTATTTTATTTTTGTTTTCTTTATTTTTTCCACTTCCTTCCCTGGAATGTAGATCCCATAAAGTCCCGCTCTGTATTTCTGTATTCCTGTTTCAGCCTGCAGTGGCGCGGACGCGCATGCCCAGCAGTGGCCACGCCTACTCCGAGCACGTGGTTTGACTTGGTCCTGCGCGGAACAGCCTCTTCCTGGGAAACCGGACGTAATGGAAAGGGTGCCAAAGCTTTTTTGGTTGGAACTGGTGCTAAGCCATTGGTAGTTGACGCATACCCAGGCGCTTTGCGGCAACGTGCAGGAGGGCCGCTCAAGGGAGCCTTGTGGCCTGGCGGGACTGGCTGGGGGAGCCTCAAAAGTTAAAAAAAAAAAAAAAAAAAAAGTGAAATGAGTATGACAAAAGTCCAAAGAAGACCCCCTTCCTTTGTGAGAAGATCTCCCGCAGCTATTGCCAGACTAAAATCCACATACCTGTGGAAGGGTCACCGGGGAAAATAATAGAGTGCACCGTATTTGTTTCTTTATGAACACTGCTTCTGTACCCTTATCATAGAAACAGTTTCAGAAAGAGAATGTGTTGGCATGGCACCCACAAGGACAAGCAGGGGCACGGGATCGGGTGGAGCTGAAGAAACGGGGCTGCAGAAGTTGTTGACTTTGGCACAGGTGGCCATCCAGCAGTCCGGGGAGCCACTCAATGGTTGTGGACTCTTCTGCAGATGTTTTTCCAGGCAAGTCCAACGTCATAGGCGTGAGAGAGATGTAGGCTGTGTTCATACTGAGTCAGATGGTGGGGGCGTCATACCAGAGTTTTGGCCCAGTAGTGGCTCATCTCATCTAAGAACCAGGACTCAAGTGTTCCAGTGTTCAAAGAAGACGCTGGTAAGAACTAGATGGTGTAAGTTTGCCTGTGAGTTCCTGAGTCGTCAGCACCCATAGGTGGCATACTATACACTGTACCTGACCCTGCGGCCTTTAAATCATATTATAGAATTTGTGTGACTAGGAAAATATCCACAACAAACAGTTGACTGATGAAAAGGGTTATAGGGCCATATGTACCATATGAGGCAAATATCTCTGTTTCTGTATTTTTATAACTATATATGCTGAGGAAAAGAACATATTGGGAAGAAATACATGAAGAAGTTATTAGTGATTATCTCCAGGTGGTGGAATCTCAGGTGATGTATAGTTTCATCTGTGTACTTTCCAAGTATTCTCTAGCTAACACGAATTACTTACAAAACAGAAAAAGCAAATATTGAAAAAAGAAAAAAAAGAACAAAAAAACAAAGAAAGACTCCATTAGGCAGAATAAATCTAAATAAATCAGACCATGCAGGTAACCCTTTTCATGTGTCTGTTTCTGGATCCTCTTTGGACCTCAGACTACCCCTTGCTGACTCAAAACCCCCATCTTTATACTCACAGGTCAAACCTCCTTGATCTTCTTACAATATGGAATGATGGAAGATGCTCCTCTCCTTCTTTTCTGTTTGCCTCAGCATTCAGTGCTGGTGGACAAATTGGCCTAGGCTTTAGCTTTGTTGCAAGACAAAGAATCTGGTAGGGAAACTGAGGCAGAATTGACACTTTGGCAAGTTCCTCTGATTTCTGTTACCCCAGAGGTCGGAGTCCTTGAAGTGGAAACCCTTTAACTAAAAGTCCCCGTGACAGCTTCTGTATCTTTAGTGGAGGGGATGCTGGGATTTGGTAAAACTCAATAAATCAAATATTGAATCTGTAAGTTTATTACAAAGATTAAAATGGCTAGTGTATAACCAAAGATGAACCTAGTCCTGCAGTTTTTCATGAAGTGGGAAAAGACAGAGACAGAGTAGTCTATTCTGCTCATGTTTTTAGACCCTTTCTGTCAACCTTTGTTGCCCTTCACTCTTATTTTCCCAGTTGTGCCTACCCTTCCTACCTCATAAAAGAGCCTGTTTGTCACATTTTCCTCTTAATAAAAATATTTAAGTCCTGTATTTTATTGTACTAGGTCCCTGCCAGGTAGCTGATTATTTGAATCCAAGTTGAGGTGTTGATAGCTGATAAGGAAACTATGTTAGATGTGTTAATGTCTGTGCTGATAACATTGACATTTCTTCAGTGACCTTCAGAATCTTAGGTCTAGTCAGCATTTAAGACACCATGAGGTGCTGTAAGATTAAAAAAATATGGGGACAAACAGGACTTTTATAACCCTGGATAATGGGCTGCTCTTTTTTTTTTTAATGTTTTATTTATTTGACAGAGAGAGAGAGAGATCAAAGTAGGCGGAGAGGCAGGCAGAGAGAGAGAGGGAGAAGCAGGCTCCCCGCTGAGCAAAGAGCCAGATGCGGGGCTCCATCCCAGGACCCTGGAATCATGACCTGAGCCAAAGGCAGAGGCTTAACCCACTGAGCCATCCAGGCACCCAAAAGATTTTATTTGTTTGTTTGACAGAGACAGAGGCAGGGAGAGAGGGAATACAAGCAGAGGGAGTGAGAGAGCTAGTAGCAGGTTCCCTGCTAAGCAGGGAGCCCAAAGCAGGGCTGGATCCCAGGACCCTGGGACCATGACCTGAGCTGAAGGCAGATGCTTAATGACTGAGCCACCCAGGCACCCCAATGGGCTACTATTTAATTGAGCTCGACATTTGGCCAATTCAGCGCAAGTTCTCTGGAATCAATGATGTTTGTCTCTGATTTGCTGTAATACCTAATACTTAAAACCTAAATCTAAAAAAAAAATGTTACTAGTTACTAGTATGATTTTTCTAAGTGTATATACAGCTCCATTAAGGTGAGTGTACTCTGTTCATCACGGCACTAGTATAAATGGAAGTAGTAGTAGGTTGACACAGTATATTTAATAATATAACCTTCTGCAAGTTAGTCAAGGATAGGGAATTAAATTGGCTCAAAGAAAACCCCTGAAATTCAAGGATAAAACCTCTGATCATCTTTAAAAGGTCAATTGAAATAGGCTGATTATAGTTAGTAATTAAGTGGTCCTTAACCTATACTGTGCTGCTCTTCCTTGGGGTAGCCTTGTTTTGGTGAAATTTCACAATTTCATTTCTGATTAAGTCTTTTTTTTTTTTTTCATATTAGGAAGAGAAAAACAGTCATATTGTTGTTTTGTTCCAGTCATTTATGCTTTTCTCTTCTTTTTTCTGTGCTTTAAATTTAGTTTGGGTGGATTGTCTATATCATTTTATTTTAATGCATATTCAATTCTTCATTTTTTACTCTTTTAAGATACAAGTTGGCATCCATTTTTTATTTGGCTATCTCATTGTAATTCAATGTGTGTATGTATATATCAGTTTGAAGTAAAAAAAAAGAACAGTTTTAAGATTTGTGAAAATCATTTTTGTCTTCTTATCTAGAAGTTAAGAATAATAGTGTCTCTTTTTTCATATCTGAAAATGTAGTTATAAAGTTCACAATGAGATAATAAAACTGAAAGTGTTTTTAAAAGTATTAAATCCTATTTAAATATGAGAAATGTATTACTTATGTTGCCTTGATTTTTCATAGTTCTGCTTTTTATGTGATACATCTTAAATGATGGTATGTTACTCAAACTGTCCATTTTCCTTTCCTTTCATTGAAACAATATCTAAAATACTTACACATTTTAATAGAATGATATACAAACATATATACAAATATTTTCCTTTAATATTTTTCATTTAGTTTAAGATTTTCTTTTTGGCCCTCAGTGAATGATGATTCCAAGTTTATCAATCTGATTAATATATATGTACTTTTTCTTCATAAAATTATGGTGAAGAATTTAAGTTATAGTTCATTAAAATGAAATAATAAATACTCTGAATAGGTTTGTAACTAAATGTTTTGCCATGTGCTTAGAAGACAACAGAATTTATGCTTTGGGGAGCTAAGTAAGTAAAACAAATTATTTTGCCACTAGACAAAAGACTCTACTAAAATATGACCATTCTGCAAAATACTGGGAAAATATTGAACATGAATTTGCAGTCAACAGTTTTAAGATTTTTTTCCCCCTTTTGATGCTATGCTTCATTGATCTCTTAAGCAGGTCAGTGAACATCCGATCCTTTTAAGTAAGATATCTTATGCTAGATAGTCCCAGAACAATTCTTGAGGCCATTTAAAATGAAAGAATAAGCAAATAATTAGGGATCTAAAGGATTCTAGGGAAAGGTTGGGCAATTTTATGCCACAAATGTTTAAAAAAATCATATTGGTAAATACTGTATTAATATAAAAATGCTTTCACATTTTTTAAGAGACTTAAAATAATTAAAAGAATTCTTTGGCTAATGCCTGCCCCTGTAATAAATCTGTCATTTTTCCTTGGAACTCTGCAGTTAAAGGAATTTCTACAGTCTCTGCAAATGTGACCTCATTTAAACAACTATTTTTAAATGTTTGCCAGAAAATAAACAGGAAGCAAATCTCAAAGTAATTTGAAAAAGTCAGAAAGATACTCTCCTTCCAAGAATCTAACTCAGTTACCTCTACTCTCCCTGCCCCAACTTAATACTAAACACAGGTTTTTGTTTAAAGATCCACATGACAACCATACATTAAGTGGATTTTAGCACCTTCAGATACCTCAAAACAAAATCACCCGTATTCTTCCCCCTCTCCTGCCATACCACCCTCCTCCTGTTCAATGGAGAGTCGTATATGCTACAAGAGACTATTTGATCATTGAAGAAAGACAAAATGTTCTGCTTTTCAGCACATTTTAATCCACAGCTGGTGCACAGATTGGCATAGAGTATATGTTAGTTTTAGCTGTGAATTTTTTCAAGTTGAGGTTGCCTATATTTAGATCTTTGGAGTTTAAGGATTGCTGAAAGTAAATGTTTGAATGAGAAAAATATTGACTGGAGGAAAATACTGTTTAATAGAGGTGTTGATTTTGACCAGCCTAAAACATGCTCATGTTGGGTGAACATTTGTAATAGGAGAGATGAAATTGTGGGTATTACTGGGAATACACATTTATTCTATTACCATGCATTAAAGATAAATCATAGTGTTTAATTTGGTGTTTAAAGAATACTTGACTGCTTTGTAGAAAAAAATGCTTTCGTAGGTTCATTTTAGAAAGCAAGGTATTACACTTTTAGAGACAGAGAAACCAACACAAAACCTAATTTAGACTTTTCAATTTTATTTCCAAAATCATCAAAATCCTAAGAAATTATTTTACTTTTGATTCTTGGACTGCCTTGCAAAACAGGCTCTTCATCCACAGGAGGGACTGTAAGTTTCATCTGTTTTATTTCCTCCTGAGCTGGCTTTTAATTCATTCAACAAATGTTTATTGAATACCCATTTAATGCCAGGTAATGTGCACTGATGATATTTGAATTTAACTTTGATTGTTACTAGTTTGTAAGGTATAAATAAAACCAAAGGATTTTTTTTACACTGATTATTTTATGTGCTTTTCTAGTTAGGATATTATTTGAGTACTTTTAATTGTAAGTTTACCTAGAAACTCAAATAATTCAGAATGTGTTGGTTTTGCTCAGAGCTCACCTTCATTCACTAAGGGATGCATTAAATATGGACTCAAAATAATAGAAACTATGAGATTAAATGATCACTTTCCTTCTAATATTTTTCCCACACATAAACTGAAAAAGTCTGGCGTTGTTGAGTATAAAAAAGAAGAATGTTTTAAGTAGGAATTGTTTGAAAATAAACATAAAACAATGGATTGAGTTGTTTAAATTGAGGCCTACAGTTTAACTTAAATAATTTTTATTTCATTTACATCTTATCACCAGATCAGGAATTATAATATATTCTAAATTAACCTGCATGGGAAGAGGAGAAATTGGCAATATGTATTCAAAGCCTATACAGTGTTCATTATCTTTGAAATAAAAATACCTCAGGTATGAATTTATTTAGGGAAATCATCAAAGATATAACTCTAGTTGCATGAGGAGTTTCAAAATTATGTTATTTGTTATAGTGCAAAAATGAATGCCAACTATTTTATAAAGTATTTATTAGATAAATTATGGTTTGACATAGATTTAACATGATGGCTTGCTAAGTGACCATTGAAAATATTTTTATTAGTATATCAGGAGTATGTTTCCGTTGAGTTCTACTGCAACTGTTAATATCAAGACAACCAGTAAACTTTATAGAGCAAAATTCAGGAGTCTTATTCTCTGAATATATTTTGCTTGACTTCTCTGTAGCAATCTTGTATACAGGTGACCATACTCCCACCTTTTGAAATGCCTTCTTTGACTTGGGACACCATACTTTCCTGGTTCTTTCTCTGCTGTAAATATTGGAGTGCTCCTGGAATTGCCCTTCTCCATCCAAATGTTTTATCTAAGTGACCACATCCATCAATGTTGTTACATTGTTATAGGTCAGTGGCTGGCAAATATTTGTTCACAGACTTGACCTTTGCCTAAAACATATTCAGTGGCCCATTTGATAGATCTATGTCAGTATCTGGAAGGAATTTTAAACTTACCCCCTGCTATAATTAAAACTTTGATTTTTCTACCCTCCAATTTGTCCCTCAATGTCCTAAAGCTAGTATATTCTATTCTAATATACCAGTTTTCTTAAGACAAAAATTCAGGATTGTCCTTGATTATTCCCTTCTCATCCACCCCCCCCCGCCAGTCCACAATTGTTCCATCAGCATTCCTATTCATGTAATATCACAAAATGGAAAATAAAAAGTCTGCTCATCCATCCATTCAGCCATCTATCCAGCCAGCCAGCACATGTTTTTAAAACCTTGCTAAAATATAGGCTGTCTCTGTTCTCTTTTCTAGTCCTTCTTTATTGATTCTTTTAATTGAAATAAAATTAAAGTTTCTTTAAAGACAAAGATCAGTCAATAGGATTTTCTACTGTCATCATATTCTCTTTATACTACACTGCTGAATATAATTTGGATATTGCCTACAGTGCTTTTCAGTTGTTAATGAGTCTTTTTCTTTTCTGCAAAGATTCTAGTATTCTGAATTTTCCAAGACAAAGTGTGGGAAATAAAACATTTTGACTCTTATTGAAGACATTTGGATAGGAGAAAGTTTTCCCTCTATTTTCTATGGAAGCATTTAATAGAAAACAAACATAGTTTCTGGATATGGATTATGCCTTCATAAGAATTTTGCAAACCAATTATATCCTTGTCCTTTGTTGTATGTATATATTTTTATGTTGGTAAGGGAATATTGAAAGTCTTGCTTTCAGCTGTTTGAAGAACAATAGTCACAACTTATTAATCTCATTTATATTTCCACTAAAGAAGGAAGAATTATCACATGGCCAATCTTAAAGCCTTTGAAAAATGTTTTAAGTCTAATGGAAATTTTTATCTCTGTCCTTCTTTCTGTGTGTCTTCTCTCTTTTTTATACACAACAGTCTCAATCTGTCATTCTCATCTACCTTCATTTTCTCTCTTTGCCTGTCTGTGTTGTCCTTACCTCCCTCCTTCAACCAACTCTCTCTCCTTCCCTTCCTCTTTCCCTTCCTTCAACCCTTTATCCCTTTCTGTCATTCCTTATATTTCTTTCATTCTCCATCTTTCTTCAATTCTCTCTAGTGTCTTTTCTGCATTCTTACTTTTACTGTCCTTTCTCTAATTCTCTTTCTCCTTCTCTCTCATTGATGTATGATTATGGAGACATGGCATGGTTATATTCACCCTTAAAATTCATTCACCAGAGTTGATGTACAAGGGAGATTTCAGTTATATATGAATGAAGATGAAAGAGGCTAGTGCCCAAGACTTTGGAGGAGAGGAAGGAGGGAAAAGGTGATATATATTTAAGGATCACTATGTCCTCTCTATCCCAAGGGACTATATTTCTAAAAAATAAGGATGATAAACATTAACTTTATTGGATTAAATATACTCTGAGTCTTGAGGGATATATGGCATTACTTTGGGGCCACAGAAAAATGTCCTAGCAGGAATGGGCAACTGACAATTTTCCCAGCTCTACCACAGGTCACTCGGCAGTTCTGGCAAATTGAAAGCTCAAAAAAAGAGTGGGAAGAGTTCCATGTTAGACAGAACAATAGGGAATGCTATAGCAAAAGAAAGCAGAGTAGAAGATGATAAACAGACTGGGCTTAAACACATGTGACACAATCCCAGTAGTCTCTGGGAAAAATTTGAGGTCCAGATTTTTTGCATGTAGGAAGTCAGAAGCATTGAGATTCAGATCTTAGACTTATTCATGTCAGTTGTGTCTAAAGGGTACTGACATGAGAAATTATGAATGACCATTACTTTAGATATTTCTTCATATCAAGTTTTATCTAGTAAACATCTACTGATTTTATGATCAGAATGGATACTTTTATTTTTTATGTGATGTCATTGGTCTTGGTTACAGTCCCAGTTCTATTTTGAGAAATATACTTAACCTCTCCATTCCTTCTTTCAACATCACCAAAATGAAGTGCGAAGTTTAAAGGAAAAGAGTCAATATCTGCAAAGTACTTAGGATAGTGTCTGACATATAGTCAGTGCTGTGTAAGTGTTTACTGTTATTAATACTTAGTTTGGCTCAGAGTCTCACATAGAAAAGAGTGATGATACACAGGATAGATTGAGGGTCAAACGTCTTTTTTTTTTTTTAAGAAAATCTTTCTAAGTAACATATTTTCCTTTTCTAAGTGACTCCTTAGTTTTCCTAAGAAGAAATTTAATTCCAACTACAAATAACATTACTCATTTTATTCTTCTTAGATCCCCACTGCATCACTGAGAGCTCAAGATAAATGTCAATCAGGTTCATGGAAAATAGTCTTCACTTTAATGGGAATGTTTTCCATGTTTGTCCATTAAATATGAAGTTGTTCTTTAACTTCATGTATGAATTTTATCACTTCAAGAATGTATATTTCTATTTATTTACTTTACCTTTTAAAAATAATGTGACATCAGTATTCTAGACACAGGGCATTAGGGGGTGAAGGGCAGTGTTCTCTAATGGTTGTCAAAAAGATGAGGTGAAACACATGATTGTCCCAGCTTACTTCCTTGAAAGAATTTCTAAGCAGAGATTTAGCCCATGCAATATAATTTGAAGGAGGTGATTGGTAGAGGTGGTGACGTGTCCATGGCTGAGGATATTAAATATCACAACAGACCTTCTAAAGTCAGAGAGAAAATCAAACTAAAAGTCAGCAGTTAAAAACAATATCTCAAAACATTATAGTTGGGAAAAACTTTATGTTCTTCTATAAGTAAAATATTTGATGTCAAATATGTGATTTCAAATTCTGTAAGTTGAAGAGATGTAGCTTCAATCTCATTACTAGACATCGGTCTATTCAGGTTGTCGATTTCTTCCTGGTTCAATTTTGGGAGTTTATATTTTTCAGGAATGCATCCATTTCCTCTAGGTTGCTTAACTTATTGGCATATAACTGTTGATAATAGCTTCTGATGATTGTTTCTACTTCCTTGGTGTTAGTTGTGATCTCTCCATTTTCATTCATAATTTTATTAATTTGAGCTTTCTCTCTTTTCTTTTGGATTAGTGTGGCCAGTGGTTTATCGATCTTATTGATTCTTTCAAAAAAACAGCTTCTAGTTTCATTGATACGTTCTACTGTATCTCTAGTTTCTACCTCATTGATCTCTGCTCTAATCTTGATTATTTCTCCTTCTTGTGTGTGGAGTTGGTTTAATTTGTTGTTGATTCTCCAGTTCTTTAAGGTGTAGAGACAGCTGGTGTAGTCTGGATTTTTCAGTTTTTTTGAGGGAGGCTTGGATGGCTATGTATTTCCCCCTTACCAGTGATTAAAGACAAAATCTTAAAAGCAAGCAGAGAAGGGAGAAATTATTTTATTTATAGAAGAACATAAAGCTTCTGCTACCTATAAAGTTCTTGACAAATGATCTTTTATTTTTGACTTATTGTTCGATTTGCTCTTTGACTTCAGAAGACTTACAGTCTTGTATCATCAGCCATGTACACTTCACCACCTCTGCCAGTCATTTATTTCCCACTTTATTACATGGACTAAGTCTAAAATAAATATATACCTTCAGTAATCTCATTAAATTGTGTTTCATGTTTGTAAACATAATGGATGACTGTTTAGTGTGTCCTCATAAAGATTGCTTATGTAATGCATCAGGCACTGGATTATAGAGTGTCAGGTAGACATATTATATTGTTGGATATGTTTAAGCCTCTTATTAGCCAGAAAATACGAACTTAGCCAAACCACCAAAGTGAAAAAGTTAGTATGAAATCATTTCCTAATGTAGTATGTCAGTATCCATTATATAATAATATGTAAATAAATGTTTAATGAAAAAATGATAAATCAACCTAACAAGAAATGCTACTTTAAATTAAAAAAGTAGAACCTCCAACTTTTTCAGTCTACTAATATTCACTGCCATCAGCTCTTGTCAACAGATACTTTGCAATGATTGAACACATCAAAAAGGGAGATGGTATTTAAGATTTCTGAAGTTGACAAATTTATTTTTTAACCTATCTTTAGAACACTGGCCTTTTCACTAGAGAGACTCCCAACAGATTTATTTTTTGTGATTCAGACTCTGTGTGTGCTATTGGAACATTATTAATTTTTAAATTTCGAATAGAACCAAGAAGTCAGTCACTACAAAAGAATGGACTAATGTATAGGCCACTGAGGTAGATTTCTTCAGTTCTTATATATTATTATTTAAAAATAAAACCAAAGCACGAATCCTTTTCCCATACAGAGCTTATGTGAGGGATGTTCAAGCTAAAAGTAGCATCTGAATGATCTTTTCTTCCTCCTAGATTTCTGTGGGAAAACAACAACAGGAACAACAGCATTAATGGAAGCCCTGGTTGCCGAGCTATATCGTTTTATGCCTTACTTTTCTCTCTTGAATCTTCAGCCTTTATAATGATATCCAAATACTCTTATTCAGGCTTTATTTCTCCTGATGAATCTTGATTCTTTCTTCAAGATTCAAAGTTAGCTCTGCAGTGAAGATTGACCCTTTAACTCACAGAGTTAACAGATACATCTTGTGTACCATACACCATGTATATATGTATATATATTGCATACTTCCATTAGGGTTCCTATCCCTTGGAATGATCATATTTGTTAACATATCTGTTTTCTGGGTTAGATTATAAAGTCCTTGATGGGGAGGCCATATCTGAGTCTACCACAATACCTATCATAGTCTCCGGCAGAAGAATAAATACTGAAAATGATGTTCGAACAGTCATTTTTAAAGATATCCACATGGAAAGATGACAACATTTACCTTCATGCAATTTTTATTATTTTTTATGTTGTATTTATTTATTTGACAAAGAGAGAGAGAGAGAGAGAGAGAGAGCATAGGCAGGGAGAGAGCGCAAGCAGGGGGAGTAGTAGGCAGAGTCGCAGGGGGAGAGGAAGGAGACTTTCCACTAAACAGAGAACCCAATAAGGGGCTGGATCCCAGGACTCTGGGACCATGACCTGAGCTGAAGGCAGACGCCTAACCTACTGAGCCACTCAGGTGCCCCATCTTCATATGATTTTTAAATAAGCTAAATCTATTACTCTGTTTCACTCTTTACTACTTTGCTATTCTTCTTTTCATTCTTTCAGTGAGGGTGCAGGTAGACTAGACTCTTTTCTTTCTAAAAATATTTTATGAATTGAAGACAAGAAGTTGATATTTACTAATCTTTTCTACATTGAGTTAAATGATTCCAGTATCTTTAAACTTTCTTTAAAATACATATTTTTCATAACTGAAATCATATTTTAGTGACTATAAATTTAGATAATATAATTTAAAATGCTTCAAAATCATAGAATGATATGTAGAGATAAGATGATATATATTTCAAACCCAGGCAAGCTTCATTATTTCATAATTTCATAATTTGAGGAAATGAGTTCTACAAGGTAAGTTTTCAAAACATCATGTCATCTTTGGCTTCTAAATGCCATTTTAAAATGTGTGGTGCTGCAAAAAAAAAAAGTCAGCAGAATTCTCAGCATTATCAGCTGGTTAACTAAGAAGCATTAGCAAACCTTGGTTTTCTGAATAAAGACATAACAGATTTGAAGATGGCATAATGTATTTTAATATGTCATTTGATAGTTAAGAGTGGATCAGTGAGATATTCAAAGGACTTGGAGTCAGGAAAACTTGCAATGCTCTAGGTATCATTTCAGCTATACATTGAGGCCAAGCAAGGCAGTAACAGTGTGAAAATCTTAGAACCAAAGGGATAGTTATTTAAATCAATTTTCCTGATTTTATGAGACATTTATTTTTTAGATGATACCGTATACATTTTCTATGGTAAAATTGAGAGTTGTTTCACAACTACTTTGCAACTACCTTATTCTGTATGAGTCTTTCAAGTGTGTTAAATTATAATTATAGTGAATATGATCTGGCCCATTCATTCTTGCATGTAATTTGGTCACATACTCTGCAAGCATGAAATGATTCAGTGTATGGAATATCAACAAGCTTTATTATGAGAGAGAAGCCCCATGTTTGGATTTATTAAAACTTCAATTCAGAAGTCTGGTATGGTTTATTTATTCATATTATCAGCTATTTCAATTTTGCCACTGACTTTTGAAAATCCATGTGTATATTCATTTATATATCATCATCATCAACCACCTAGAATAATTGTCAATTTGTGGATCCTATTTATATTTCTGTTACAAATAGTATCCTTTTGTAGATTGACTTTTGAACTTAAACCTTCATATAGTTGTAGTGTGAAGGGTTTATTTTTATTTTATAATGTCATACGGTTGTTAGGAAGATCTAGGGAAATGAGTTACATGAAAGTGCTCTGTGACTTTTAAGAAACTATTCAATTATAAGGTATTTTATGTATTAGAATGCCTATGTGTGCTAGGCTTGGAATCAGTGTGATTTAAATTGACACTAGAGGGGCGCCTGGGTGGCTCAGTGGGTTAAAGCCTCTGCTTTCGGCTCAGGTCATGATCTCAGGGTCCTGGGATCAAGCCCTATGTCGGCCTCTCTGCTCAGTGGAGAGCCTGCTTCCTCCTCTCTCTCTCTCTCTCTCTCTCTGCCTCTCTCTCTACTTGTGATCTATGTCTGTCAAATAAATAAATAAAATCTTTAAAAAAAATAAATAAATTGACACTAGAAAATCTCAAATGACATTATATGTTTATTATTTTAACCAAGCAAGATCGCACACTTTAGAAATGGAAAAGCTCTTTTCATTCACTGATGGAGATTCATTAATTTAGTGAAGGAAAAACAATTTAAATCCAACAGATTTTATCATTTGATATTATCTAATGGAGAAATTAGTCTTTGGTTTTAGTCACAGTGTATTGTCAGTGTCCTTTAATCTAGCTTCATGGTGATTGTGAAAATAAGTAATAATAAAAAATTTTATTCTTAAGTAGACTGTAAGTCATTTTAATATCATTTATGAATGCATAAGTTTTATGTTTATCGCATAGCTCCATGCTATTGTATAGATAGTCCGGCAAATACATTTCTTTGTTAGTCTTTCTTATGGCAAGCCAACATGTTTAGTACACTGGGTACTTATGTGATGGTGCAAATATGTTACATATTGGAGAGAATTGATTACTTTGTAACCAGCAAATAGAACACCAGCAATGGTTCTACTTGCCTGATTCTCAGAATTAGATTTATTCCCTGATTCCAGTTTGGAAAACCAGTCTCCAACCATGCGCCACAAATTTTTTGTTTGTTTGTTTTAGAATTACAGTGTAGTTAACATACACTGTTACATTAGTTTCAGGTGTACACTATGGTGATTCAACAGTTCCGTATATTACTCAGCACAATTTTGATATCTATACCCACATTTATCACCGTTGAAAATAATGAGAAGTGCTGTTAATATGAGTCATCTCTCGCCTTTACTCTAGCTTTTTCTTATTTTCACTTTCCACATACCAGTTAGCAAATCCTCAATCTTTTCAAACAATGCCAGATAACCCCTTTCCAGTGAGTCTTTGCCTATAGAGAACAATTTTGTAGTCCAAGAAAGGATTTGTTTGTATAAGAACTTTTGTTCCTAGGAGTCTCTGAAATTAAAAAGGAATTTTATTTCATAGGAATTTTTGTAGTTATGAATTTGAGGGGCAGATCCTAATTGAAGTAAGTCCTACTGAAGACTGGTTTTGTATCTCATGTACTATCATTTTGGTTCAGGCAATGCTCCCAGGATCACTACTTGGTTAAGTTGACCAAGTAGTTCCTAAGTTGACCCACTTAGGAACCAAGGGCAGCTGGGAAGAGCCAAACCTCAGGAGCATCTTCTGGACCTCACTGGGGTATCCAGCGCACAGTGATGTATGTATGCTGAAGCTGTTACAGGACAGCCTGCAAATAGGCCTCTTCCTGGAGTCAAAAGGGAGAACAGAATGGAGTAAGCCCCTAGTGCTCTTAGTGTTGACCTGGCTTATCTAACTCACCTCCTTTATAGACTAAAGCCAAGAAAGGGGAATATTAACACAAGAGCCCATTCATTTGGAGCCTTTTTTAAAAAAAATAAATTCTTGGTTTCCTTTTTTGGGACTGTGGATAATATAACTTTTATTTTTCTCATTGTACATTTGCCTTTTCACTTCCTGACTCCATCAGATCTTAATGATAGAAAGAAATAACTTCTATTATTTCAGGTAAAATCCTTTAACTAGTTTCTGCAAGCTAAATTGTTAAATTGCTGAGGGGTTGGGGAGCTTGCAGCAGGGATAAAATAATAGAGATGATAAAATGACACTTATCCAAGATAGCCAGCAGAGCCTGAAGGTTGATTTTTTGGATACAACCAGGGAAGGGTCTTATATTCAGAAAAGCCAAAGAGAAGGTTAAAATAAACATATTTATTTGTTTGCATATTGTTTTTTCTCTTGCTAGAATGTCCTGTGTGTAGTCATGTAAATACTGCAGTAGGAGATTTCTTATTATAATGGCTGCTCACAAGAGATTCCAAGAACATGTTTATCTTGTGAATGAAAGAATGATATATAATGTATATTAAAATATTAACACCATTATTAACTTTTAGGCTCATTGTATTGTGTTGAGAGCACAAACTGTATTATTCCATTTTCTTTAAAGACATTGCTATCTTCTCTATACTTTATGCTTCAGAAAATAATTGTGATTATTCTTTGATTTTAGCAAAAATGTACATTCTTTTTGGGTGAAGTCTTATTTAATCATTCAACTTTATTAATTGCATTAATTATCTCTTTTCCCCCTCTTTCCTATTAATATTTATCTCTTTCTGCTTCTTGAGTGATGTGAAGGTTGAGATATATTAAACTTCCATGATTATTGTACTTTTCAAATGTTTTCATTCTTTGCCCTTCTCGCTTTTCCTATCCTTCTATCCTTTCCTTTCTTTCTTTCATTTTCCTTCTGTTTTCCTTATTTCCATTATCTTATTATCCTTCTTTCTGCTTTTCTTCCCACTCTCCTTTTCCCTTCTATAATTATTTTATAAATTTTAATTTTATAATTTATATGTTTTTATAATTTTTTAATAATTTATAAATTTTTAAATAAATTTTATAAAATTTTTTATAAATTTATAAATTTTATAAATTATAATTTTAGAATTTATAATTTTATAAATTACATGCTTTTGCAGCTTGTTCTGTGGTATCTGATGTATAACACTTGGGTAATGATTTTCCTTGATGTTTCTTATAAACTTTATGAAAAAAAATTTATATATTTATTTCCATTTTCTAATTGATTATAATTTTATGTAATAAAATTTCAGCTTCTTTTTCATTGCATGTGAATTAGGTATCTTTTAGCTCTTTAAAATAATCTGAGTGGTACCTATCTGGCTTAGTCAGTATAGCATGTGACTCTTGGTTTCAGGGTCATGAGTTCAAGCCCCACGTTGGGCATGTAGCCTATTTAAAAAATAAATAAGTAAATAAAATTGTCTTTAAAGAAAATCTGAACTATTTTAGGTATATTAAATTGCATATTTTATTTCTGTTTTCTTGGTTTCTTGGTTTATGATGTCATGGTTCTTATACTTCCTTATTATTTTTTTGCTTACTTTCCTTCCCTCTACGACCATGCATTCTTTCATTTTTCTTTTTTTCTGTTTTTGCAGAAACTATGAGTATTTTTTTTTTTTAAGTAGGCTCTATGCCCAGCATGGAGCCCAGCACAGAGCTTGAACTCACAACCCTGAGATCAAGACCTGAGCTGAGATTCAGAGTCAGACGCTTAACTGAATTAGCTACCCAGGAACCCCATGAGTATTTTATTTTAATTGCAGTTTAATTTCTATTTTCAAAGAAAACATTATATTTTCAAAGAATATATTTGAAACAATATTTCCTTGTGCATATATAATTCAAAATTGACAGTTTGGTCATTTTTTGTAGAATGTCCATCAGCTGAGATTTTTTTTTGGATGGTTTTTCATAATTAGATGGGGGTTATGAGTTTTTGGGAGAAGGACCATGAATTATCTTTAAAGAGCTTTAAATAATAAAATCAAAATCTAATATATTACCCAAGGAATATATGCTGTTTCTGTTGCTTTTCATTCATTTGCATGGATTCATATTTCCATTTGTGTCACTTTCTTTATGCCCGAAAGAATTCCTTCATCTTCTCTTATGGTGCAAGACTACTGGTGATTAATTCTTTCAGCCTCTGTGTGTCTGAGAATTTTTTTCTTACCTTTTTTTCTGGAAAGATATTTTATAAGGGTATAGAATTCACCCAGATTCTTTTTATTTATTAATTTAAAGCTATTGTACCATATCTTCTTGTTTGCATTGTTTCTGTTTTAAAAAAACCTCCTGCTGTTTCCCTTATCATTGTCCTTTCATGTAATATGTCTTTATTCTAGCTGCCTTTAAGGTGTTCTTTCTATTACTGTTTTTGAGCAGTTTTATTATGATGTAATGAGGTACAGTCATCTTCATATTTCTTATTCGTGGATTTTTTGAGCTTCTTTAATCTGTGGGTTTATAATTTTTGTCAGATTTGGAAGTTCTGGGCATTATTTCTACAAACACTTCCTCTGTCCTCCTTCTTAAGGTCCTTTACCTTTTAAGACTCTAATTATACATCTATTAAATAAACTAAAGTTGTCTTTCAGCTCACTGATGTTCTGCTAAATTAAAAAAATCTCTTCTCTGTGTTTCATTTCTGTATTTAAATTCACTAATATTTCCTTCTGCAATATCTAATCTGCTGTTAATCCCAATCCAGTGTTTTTTGATCTCATATATTTTAGTTTTCATCTCTAAAAGTTCATTTTTGGCACATCTATGTGTATGCATATGCATGTGTGTATTCTAGGTCTCTACTCTCTGAACAAATTGAATGTAGTTATAATAATTTTAAAATTATCCTTGTATGCTAAATCTAAGATCTATGTGAATTCTGGATTGTTCTTGATTGATTTTTCTTTTTATTATGAGTTATAGTTCTCTGCTTGTTTTTATGCCAAACTTTTTTGTTTGGGTGGTAGACATTGTGAATTTCACCTTGTTGAGTGTCTATATTTTTGTATTCTTATAAATATTCTTGAGATCTGTTTTTAGTTACAGTTAAGTTACTAAAAAATATTTTTATCCTTTCCAGTCTTGCTTTTTAACATTATTTAGGTGGCTTCAGAGCAGTATTATTCGAATCCCCACTATTGAGATAAGATCCTTCTAAGTATGTGACCAGGTATTCGTGAATCATGAATTTTTCCAGATTGACTGATAAAAGACTCAGTTCCTGGTCAGGTTCTATTTCCTTCAGTTGTTTCAGGTGGTTTTTCCCCCAACCCATGGTAGTTTCTTCCCATGCTTATGTTGAGCAGAATTCTGTTGAGTACTTACAAGGACACCTCTAGGGTCTCTGGAGTTGTCTCCATCTGCAGTTTTCTCCTCTTGAATGCTCAGTTTTGTGAGCTCCACCCACCTTGGTTTCCTTGGACTCTTAGCTCCATCTCCTCAACTCAGGGAATCTGCTGGGCTCTCCCTAGATCTCCCCTGACCCCCGCCAACGCCTTGCTAGTGCTACAGTCTGGAAGCTTTCTCAGGACAATAAACTCATCTCTGAGAGAGTCACATTTCTCAGACATCACATCCTCTTTATTCCTATTGTGAAGGGCAAACCACTGTGCCATGTATTTTGTCTGGCTTTTTCATTATTGTTGTTTCATGGGAAAGGGTAAATCTAGTCTCTATGGCTTCATCTTGATGAAAACCCCCTCTCATCTCTATTAATTCTTTTTATTGTCTTTTCAGTGTGAGTCTTTGCATCACAATTTCATTGGGATGTTATATATTTCTGAGAAAATTTATGCATGCCTGTGCCTGATTTTAGTTCTTGATGTTCCATTTTAATATTTTTTTCTTTTAGTTATATTTTTAATTCATACTTTGCCTTTTATTTCTCCTAATGTTCAGTTACCTCTTTATTTATAATATATTATTTTATATTATTTTTATTTCCTGTTTCATATAATCTATATTCTTAAAAAGCTTTTTTGTGAATACAATGTAGATGCTTTATAGAATTTTACTTTCTTTTGAAACTGCTCTGTTCAAGACTTCTGATATTCCTAAAAGTGGTACCAGATATTTTTCTGGTGTGGGGCACATGGTGAAGTATACTTTCTTTTTGTTTACTGTAGTTTCTAACTTTTTTTCATTGAATTTATACTTTTATAATATGAAAGTTCATCTTATAAGAAAAATGCTTTTTCCATTCTCTCTGATTTGTTGATTTTTTTAGAGATTTATATTGCTGTGGTTCATGTTTTTCTGTTTATCCATCCTTGAAAGAAAAGAGCTTTACTCAAACCAAATATTCCCCCAAATCTGCGTGGATACAACCTCCTTGGATCTTCCTACTCACCTCCTGGATATTTAGGAAAACAAAAATTTCCTTTTAGATGTTAAACTGGAAGTCTTTTTGTTGTGAATTTGTATTATTATTAAAAACTCCAGAAATTTTGGACCCAGATGAGCAGAGAGAAAGGCTCTATAGGGGGAACTTCAGCCCTTCATAGTTTAATTTTTGTGTTTGGAGATACCTGTTTTCTTAGAGTTCAGTCCAGTCATCTTACTCTTGCCTCCAGTTAGCTCATGTGAATACTTTCTTTAAAACTGTGGCCCTCTGCATCAGGAGGGCCCCAGCTGCACTGGAGAAGGCCCTGGGTTCTGCCAGGTTCTGATTAGTACAGATATATTTACAAATGCTTTAATGAACATTGTTTTCTTCTCCTTCGTATTGATTCTCAGAAGCATTATCACTTGCTGAGAGTTATAGACATGTTTAAGGAATCTTTTCAGATTATTTGGTTTTCAGAAATGTTGAGCCCTATATGCTCACCTTATCTTTATCTATTTATTTACTTACTATTTTTATTTTTTTATTAGCATACAGTGTTATATTAGTTTCAGGTATACAACAACGATTTGATTATTCTCTGCATTACTCAGTACTCACAAGGATAAATGTCACCATCTGTCACCAGTGTTTTTGCAATTTTATTGACTCTATTCCCTATACTATACTTTTCATCTCTATGATTTATTTATTTTGTAACTGGAAGTTTGTATCTCTTAATCCCCTTTATCTATTTCTTTCATTTCTCTATCCACCTCCCCTCTAGCAACTACCAGTTTATTCTCTGTATTTAAGAGTCTGTTGTTTGTCTCTTTCTTTGTTCATTTGTTTCCTAAATTTCTCACATGAGAAAAAAATTATGATATTTGTTTTTCTCAGTCTGATTTATTTCACTTAGTCTTTTACCTTGTAGGTCCATTTATATTATTGCAGATGGCATGATCTCATTCTTTTTTTTAAATGATAAGTAGTATTCCATTGTATATGTATAGTACATTTTCTTTATCCATTTAATAATGGGCACTTGGGTTGCTTACATATATTGGCTTTTATAAATAATGCTGCAATAAACATAGAGGTGCATATATCTTTTGGAAATAGCATTTTTGTTTTCTTTGGGTAAATATCTAGTAGTAAAATACTGGATCATTTGGTATTTCTATTTTTAATTTTTAATGGAACCTCCATACTCTTCCACAGTGGTGGCACCAATTTACATTTCCATTAACTGTGCACAAGGGTTCCTTTTACTCTACATCCTTCTCGGCTCTTGTTTATTTCTTTTTGATTCTAGCCATCCTGACAAATGTAAGATGGTAGATCATTTTGGTTTTGATTATCAGAGGACATGATACTATATATAGAAAACCTTAAAGATTCCATCAAAATATTAGAACTGATGCATGAATTCAGGAAGTTGTAGGATACAAAATTAATATACATAAATCTATTACACTCTATATGCTGAAAATGAAGTAGCAGAATGGAAATTAAGAAAACAATCCCATTTGTAATTGCACCAAAAAGAGTAAAATACCTAGAAATAATTTAACCAAGGAGGTAAAAGCACTGTACTCCAAAAAGTATAAAATACTGATGAAAGAAATTGAGGGCAACACAAACAAATAGATATTCCATGTTAATGGATTAGAAGAACCAATATTATTAAAATGTCCACACTACCCAAAGTAATCTGCAGATTTAATATGGTATCTATCAAAATGGCAACAGCATGTTTCATAGAACTAGAACAAATAACTAAAATCTGTTGATGGGAAAATTGGACAGCTACATTCAAAAGAATGAAACTGGACTCTTTTCTTATACCATACACAAAAATAAACTAAAAATGTATTAAAGACTTAAATGTAAGAACTAAAACCATAAAACTCCTAGAAGAAGATGTAGGCAGTAATTTCTTTGACATTGGCTGTAGACATATTTTTCTAGATAATGTCTTCCCAGGCAAGCAAAACAAAATAAAAAATAAACTAATGGGGCTACACCAAAATAAAAGCTTTATCACAGCAAAGCACACATCAACAAAATGAAAAGGCATCAACAAAATGAAAATGAGTGTGAGAAGATATTTGCAAATATTATATCTGATTAAGGGTTAAGATCCAAAATATATAAAGAACTTAACACAACACATGCACACACACACAAAATAATAGAAAATGGACAGAAGAGATGAATAGGGATTTTTTTCCGAAGAAGACATACAGGTGGCCAACGAACACTTGAAAATATGCTTTATCTCACAAATTCCCCCACCATTTTATGGGAGAGAGCTATCCCATTGCTATATTGCTCTCTTAGGTACACATTCCCCCCCATTATTAAAATTTGCCTTTATTAGTGAGGATAAATTTATGTGTGTGTTATTGTTATTTGGAATAATTTATTGTTCATGTCCTTTAGCCATTTTTCTTTAACATTTTTAATTTATGGAATTTCTGTGTTGTCTTTTGTATATTAAAGTTATTAACCTCTTCATATTTTTTTAAGGATTTACTTATTTATTAGAGAAAGTGAGGCAGGGAAAGACAAAGGGAGAGAGAAACTTCAGCAGACACTGTGCTCAAACCAGAGCCTGACGTGGGACTCAGTCTCACAACCCTGAGATCACAACCTGAGCCAAAACAGAGTTGGCTGCTTAATCAACTCTGCCATGCAGGAACCTCAACCTCTTTAGGTTTTTTATAAATATATTCCCTAGCTTTATCTCCCATATAAATTCTCTCTGTCCCTCTATCCATCCTTCCCTCCCTCTCTATAATATATAAATATGTAATGTAAATAATGTAAGTAAATCTACATAAATATATGTAATATAAATTTATAGAGTTTAACATGTTTAAGTTAATCAAATTAATCAGTGAATTTTTTTCTTTATTTTTGAACCTTTGATTTTTTTCTTTATTTTACTTGGAAACCTCTTTCTTATGGAGGAATCCAATAAATAAACCAGTTAAATCTATTTCTTACTCCTCTGTCTTACCTAAATATTTCTCAGTTGAATGAACAGATCAAATTATAGCTTCATTTCCATCTATCCACCCACCCTAGCACTGTGTGTACTACTTCCAGGTCTCATTTTGTTAACATTACTAATATATTACATCTCAGGATGCAGTGTTAACTCTTTTTAATGCCCACCATTACACCATTTTGTAAATACATTCAACCCCATTTCTGGTGTCTCTTGATTGGCCAGAGAGAATTAAATTCAGTGGTACTGAAATTGAGGTATTACAGCTATATAAAACATTACGTCAGAACTTTGTGGTGTAAACCAACCATTCATTATGCCTATAGATTGTGTTGGTCAGAATATGCACAGGACACAATGGAGAACTCTTTTCTTTGTTCTGCCATGTCAGGAGTTTTAGTTGGACGCAAAATCTGGGCGCTGGAATTATCTGAAGACTGCCCACACACAGGACTGCTTGCTGATCCTGGCTGTCATTTGAGTCTTAAGCTGCAGCTGATGTCTGGAACATTTGTCACTTTTCCATGTATCCTGGGCTTCCACTTACCATTGTAGCAGGATTCCAATATGAGTGTCCTGAAAGAAAGAAAGGCAGAAAATGCATTGCCTTCATGATCTACTCTTGGGAGTCACGTTGCATTTTTTCTGCCACATTCTATTTGTTAGAAATTAGTCATCAAGTTTGGTTCATCTTCAAATAGAGGGAACAAAGTTCTGTGCCTTTCAATGGAGGAGTGTTATGTCATCCTAAAAAAGAATGTGAGAGATGGACTATATTGGCATAGTCATCTTTGGAGAACAGAACCTGCCAAACTCTCTTTGAGCTGTAGATATAATGCCCTCCTCAAGGTTTATAAACTTTAAGTTGCATGTATTCTCCCAACCACATCTATTTCCAGTTTCCTTTCCTGCTAAACTTTCATTATTTCTTGCTTTTCACTTCCAGTAGCTGCTCTTTTCTCCATGCCAATTAAAATGTGAAATGTTGACACTTTTCCTTAACTTTCTGAAAAGAACATTTATACAAGATATTTATATATGTAGTAGATTTTACTGAATATTTAGTGGTTATATGCAATGGAGAATAGAGATCATAGGGGTGGAGGAAATAATATCATAGCCACTATGGAGCAAATAATTTCAAATTTGAATATAAATAACCATGATAGAAAAGACCCCTTTGGATGTCTCTGTCACCAAAAAGTTCTGGCCTACCTACAATTCTTTACTGGGCATTACTTTTCTGACATGTGACATGATTTCCTCTGCTTTATCTCATCCATTATTATCTTTTTCTGATTTTTCATTTTCCCATTTTCTACTTGTGTCATATCCAGAAATGTTTAGATGTATCATTTCTCTGCTAGCTTTCATTTTATGTCCCGATGGCCTCTTCTGTTATACCGAAGCAAGAGAACCAAATGTTGGCACCTGAGCTGAAGATGAATTATGGAAATCCTTTAAAGGCAGGATCTATGCTTATTTGTAATTTTAAAAGCAAATTGCCTTACCCACAAAACTACCAAATAAGTAAAGAAACATAAGCACATAGTTTTCTTCAAGCACATTGATAATACCTTTTTTTAGCATTGAAAATGTCCTTTATAGTAGAGATGTTAGATTTGTGATAGTTGGGGGGAAAGCTTAGATTTATCTTTCTTTTACTTTTTTATCCCCCTACATTTTGCCAATTTCTCCATAAAAATATGTTAATCTAAGTTGAACCCTTAAGATTTGGCAGAGTTTCATGTATTCATGTGAAGTGTGAATTAATTGTTTTATGTGTAAATGAAATTTGTAATAGGATTGACTGGATGTTTGAAACATCTTCTCAAAGCAGTGGGTTCTAAAGGAAGTATTTCTTTAGTACCTAAAAACACCTCAATCCATTATAACATAATATGGCAAAATATTATTGGTTCTTTTCCAAAGTTCCAGTTTTCTATGACTTGAATTCAGGATAACATTTTGCATTTTTGGCCTTCATAGAAATTAGAAGTTGAAATGTACCTGAAAGGCCTGAGTTGGGAAGAAGATATTTAAGTTAAAACACTCTGTATCATTAATACACAAGAGATTTTGTTTTAGTTGAGAAATTCATCAGTTTTTAGAGACTTTAAAAATTTAGAGAGTTTTATTTATTTTATTTTATTTTTTTAAAGATTTTATTTATTTATTTGACAGGCAGAGATCACAAGCAGGCAGAGGCAGGCAGAGAGAGAGAGAGGGAAGCAGGCTCCCCGCCGAGCCTAGAGCCTGATGTGGGGCTCGATCCCCGGTCCCTGAGATCATGACCCGAGCTGAAGGCAGAGGCCCAACCCACTGAGCCAACCAGGCACCCCTAGAGAGTTTTAAAGACAATAATTTTGGTGTAAAAACCACCCCTGTTAGAGTGGGCCATAGCAAGAAAATTCATGCCTTTGATTTCTTCTTATTGGGAAGACCATGTTCAAAACAACGGTATACATTATAAGACTGTAATGCTTGTAAATGATAACATGTGTTATGAACTTGTGAGAACTATGAATTTTGAGAGAAGGGAACATTGAAAAATAATGTGTTAGGTTAAGCTTCATAGAACAGATAGTAGAATCCTAATGGTAGAATTTGGATGAACCCTTTCTGACTAACTCACACCGTATGATAAGGATTTCCGGTCATTTAGGAGCAGTGATAAATTCACTGCTAAGTTAATGAGGCTGAAGCTTCAGGGCCTTGGTCCTTGCACTGAAGAGATTTTTAGAGTATGGGTATTGAGGGGGGAGATTTGGGAAGCAAGGTTGCAAACCAAAGACATGTGCATAAGCATTGCTGGTAACTTACCTAGAGAGATCTGAAAGGACTTTGGTTATTTACTCTGTTTTCTTTTTTTCATTCACAGTAAATATTCATATTTGTACCTATTGTTGTAATTTTATACTCTTTCTTAAAAAACCTCCCAGTTTATGTAAACAAGACTCCATAAAACCTCTATCCACCTTTATTTGGGAAATAATGATGGCAACCACATGTCCGAGGTTAATTTAGGGTAGTTCCCTTTGATTGCAAAAGAGCAACTCTTAGCTAGTATCAGAGCTAAGAACAAAACTTAGATCTATTCATTTCTAGTTCTGTGCTCTTCATTTGGTTTATTGAAGTTATCCAGATCTGATCTAATAGAATGTGACAACAAATGATGTCACTTATAAAGTGAAACACTAAAATATGCTGTATGAAATAGCTCTGGCAGCATCTACCTTTCCTCTGTGGATGTTATAGTTTTTTAATTACCACCACAGCTGAAATGCCTAGTGTTTAGAAATTGGAATGAGTTCATGTAAGCACTTACATTATCAGGAAATATAAATAGCTCATTTATTCATGGTAGCATTACTGTGCTCCTAATATAGTTTTTATTGATGGACACTTGAACTGTATCAATCCACTTAAAATTCAGAATGGTTCTTTTGTGCATGCCTTTATGGCAAGAGCAATATAATTTAATTTAATATAATCTTTTAAAAACAATGATGTTTGTTTCATAAATGAATATTTTATATGTTGTGTTTAATTAAAATAAAACTATGCTACTGATCTAGAAAACACAAAACAGACTTGAGTTCATATTTATGAAGTGTAGCAATATTGGCAAGGCACAACTTATCTTGTTTATGAGACATGCTTGCTATTACTTGTACAGATTGCAGTCATTTTATTGCTGAGCTTTACATGGTTTACAACCCAACAAATGCAATGAAACTGTCATGAGGAAAATAAGCCTATAAAATTAAAAAAAAAAAAGGTAGCACTCACAGATCAAAATGCAGTTTTTGCTGAAGCATTGGTAGGTTTTGAACTGTTACATCCTTTTAGGCAGCAGGTTTTCTGGATAGATCTCTAAATGAAAGGGAAAAGGCTGAGATAAGGCACCAAGGTTATTTTTAGAACCTCTGCATTGAGTGTACAGTTCCCTTGAGACCTTGCTTTTGCTTTTACTCTCTTGATAAGTTCCAGAAAGTCAGGTAAACATTGATGTGTTTTTGACACAGGAGCTGTTTGGAAACCAGGAAATAGTGTTTATATGTAATAAAAAAAAAAGAGGATATGTGGATGAAGAGGTCCCTATCTCTTTATTTCAGAGTGTTCAAACTGAGTATTGAATTTGATTCATATTTTTGTAAACTTGTGTCTGCGGACCTGAAACAAGAAAGTGTAGGTTTCAGGTGGTGGTGGTCAGGTGGGTTTGGGTGTCTCTGTGGCTTTGCATATAATTTGTTTTCGAGGGCATTAAGCTGGAATTTTAATTTGCTTTCTAGGTTCTTTTCCCTTTTCTGTGAAAAATCATTTCATTCCTTAGCCATTCATTAAATATTAGTAACTTTAAATCTTATATTTTTGAGGTATATTCATGCATGACCTTTGAAGGTTTAGAAAAAGTGACATGAAAACAATCTTTTTTTTTTTTAAGATTTTATTTATTTATTTGACAGAGAGAGAGAGCACAAGCAGGGAAGCAGCAGACAGAGGGAGAGGGAGAAGCAGGCTTCCGTTGAACAGGGAGGCTGATATGGAGCTGGATCCAGGACCCTCGTGATCACGACCTAAGCCAAAGGCAGACACTTAACCAACTGAGCCACCCAGGCACCCTGAGGAAAACAATCTTAAATGAACTTCAGAATTGTTTACAGAAGGAACTTAGAAGAAAAATAATGCAGTACGTCTATTTGTTGCATATCCTTCCCTGTGTCTAGTTTTATCATAATTGCAACAATTACTTCACTTCCTGCTGCAAGAATAATGAAGTTTTACTCTTAAACCTGTCTGATGAACTAGGCCCTTAATGATATCCAAGCGGTAGAAGAACAAAAGTATATAAAACACCCTGAGGGTTTTGAAGGGGCGGGGGGTGGGAGGTTGGGGGAGCCTGGTGATGGGTATTATGGAGGGCACGCATTGCATGGAGCACTGGGTGTGGTGCAAAAACTATGAATTCTGTTACACTGAAAAGAAATGAAATTAAAAAAAAGAAAATAAAATAAAAGGGAAAAAAAGAAAAAAATATTCAGGGAAGAGAAAGGAGTAATTTCAAAAAAATAGGAATATAAACTTTTTGCCGTATATAAAGTATCTTTTTCAGAGCAGTTAGCAATGATAAACATGCTATTCATTGGGTCTGCACAATGTCCTTCTTGTCTCCCCCTATCTGAATCTTACCCATATCCTGCAGGTGCAGCTCACATCTTATCCGTTCTTATCTGCAGATACATTTCATAGGCTTTGGTGTCCTACAATCCATTTTCTGGAATTATGGATGGATCCCACCTCTAGATCCAGCCCACTGCAGTTTTTCTTACATGTCTACTTGTCCATTTCTCAGCCAGCGCATATTCTTTGCTTCCTCTGTGAAACAATCACTGCATAAAGTGGCCTGCTGTGTGATCTCTCTGCCATTAGAGGGTGTGCCTGTTGGACCTGAATGTCTACAAGGTACTACCTACCCACTTCAGTAAGCCCTTGCTCTGGTTCTCTGCTAAGTAAATGCCCTCCCTGAATGTCACTCTGCTCAACTCTGGGACTCTACCACACTGCTGTATTCATGCCAGCCTCCTTTTGCTGGGAAACTGATCCTCTTATTACTGTTCCACGTTCATATCTGTTCTACTTTCCCAACTGGTGGAAAGTAGCTGGGTTGTTACCAGCTGGTGTCCTGCCTTGAATGGATGGTATTTCCCAGTCTGTGCTGTAACCACCATCTTCCAGACTTCAGAGATTTCCTGACTCAGTGTCCAATCTATTTTCTGTTCTTTCTTTCTTACCTTACCCCTGACTCCCACATAGAATCAGTGAGGCACTGAGTAATATTTGAAATTGTATAATACACATGTTAGAAAATGGGCATTGTACCACCAAGCTGTGCTCAGAGCAGTCAGCCCCATGACAGGATTCATTTCCATGATCCATCACAAGTAGTCAACTTCAACCCCTCATCTATATAGGCTCATATTTTTGAAGCCTCAGCCTTTTTCTTATAAAAACAGCCTTAAAAAAAAAGTTTAGTAGTTTTTATCTGTGACATTTCCCACACCACCCAGCCATTCATTTTCCTTTCTAGACAGTGATCTGTTAATAGTCACTTTATCACCCTTTTTGAGATAATTGTGTGTGCGTGTGTGTGTATAGTATAAACGAACATGTGAGTATGGTGGCTGTGTATATATAGGTGTATATACACCTTTTTGTATGACAAAAAACATCCTTTTGATGCATTTAGAGTGTTTATAGTGTTTCCAGTATTTTATATTACAACCAAAGCTATGGGGAACACTTATCAGTCTACACTGTGGTGATATATATCATATATGTACAATGATTCTCCGGATATGAAAATGCTGGGTGATTGGGTCTTTACATTTGTTATTTTGATAGAAATCACTTAATTTTCCTCAATTGATGTTGTACTATTTATTTACTTTTTTTAACTTTTTAAAATTTTTTTCTTATTTTTTTTAAAATTTATTTATTTTTATTTCTTTTCAGAGTAACAGTATTCATTGTTTTTGCACCACACCCAGTGCTCCATGCAATACGTACCCTCCCTAAAACCCACCACCAGGCTCCCCTAACCTCCCACCCCCCGCCCCTTCAAAACCCCTCAGGTTGTTTTTCAGAGTCCATAGTCTCTCATGGTTCATCTCCCCCTCCAATTTCCCTCAACTCCCTTCTCCTCTCCATCTCCCCATGTCCTCCGTGTTATTTGTTATGCTCCGCAAATAAGTGAAACCATATGATAATTGACTCTCTCTGCTTGACTTATTTCACCTAGCATAATCTCTTCCAGTCCCGTCCATGTTGCTACAAAAGTTGGGTATTCATCCTTTCTGAAGGAGGCATAATACTCCATAGTGTATGTGGACCACATCTTCCTTATCCATTCGTCTGTTGAAGGGCATCTTGGTTCTTTCCACAATTTGGCGACCGTGGCCATTACTGATATAAACATTGGGGTACAGATAGCCCTTATTTTCACCACATCTGTATCTTTGGGGTAAATACCCAGTAGCACAATTGCAGGGTCATAGGGAAGCTCTGTTTTTAATTTCTTGAGGAATCTCCACACTGTTCTCCAGAGTGGCTGCACCAACTTGCATTCCCACCAATAGTGTGAGAGGGTTTCCCTTTCTCCACATCCTCTCCAACACACATTGTTTCCTGTCTTGCTAATTTTGGCCATTCTAGACGTTGTACTATTTAACTACAAGTAGAAATTGAGGCTATCATTATATCCTTAGGTATTCTAGGTAATTCAAAGAGGATAAAATAAATGGACTGTTTACAAAATATGGGCAGGATAGAGAGAAACCCCAAGCATGCTGTAATATCTCAGGGCTAGTAAGGGATTGGGTTATGTCCACTAGACCTGAAAGAGCAAGAGGAGGGACCACCTACTGTTGCCTAAAGACAGGTACGATGTATGGAAAGGGCCAATTCAAAGGAACTATGATCTTTGGTCAAGGAGGCAGCCAGCTAGAAACAAACCCTAAGAGAAGAACCCTGAGGGGTAAATATTCAGGTTGCACTCTCCTCTCTACCTTTGATGTCTGGCTGGTATTACCATTGGCCAACCATGACAGATGGCCAAAGGGCAAATGAGACCCTTGATGCTGTTCACACAGGTAATCGGCTGAATATAGAGCTGGTAGAGAAGTGGGGCTAGAGGCATAAACAGAAGATATTCAACCCTTTCTACCTCCTCACCCTTCCACCAACATGCTATTAAACAGGATTTTGTTATCCTTATTTACTTGAGAGATGAGATATTGATTATGAATTTTCCTTCATATGAGTGAGGCTATAATATTTTGGAATAAGTAAGAGATGAGTTTATTTCTTTATCTGTTGTATCTATTCCTAACCTTTCCCTGTGACATATATATTTTTTTCTAAAATGATTTCAAATTTATAGAAAACTTGCAAAAGCAGTATGAAAAATAGAATTCCTGTTTATCTTTCACCCATATTTTCAAATTGTTAATATTTTAGGGTACTTCCCTTTTCATTCCCATTCTTCCTTCTCTTTCCACATATGTGTGTAAATATCAATTAATCAATCTAATATATGTATAAATGTGCACAAACACATATATCATTATATATGGTAAACTCTTTGAGCATGAGATACAAACAGGATAACTTAACTATGTATTTTCTGTAACAGAAGCATTTAGAGAAAATCAGGAAATTAATGTCATTCCAATATAATCATTTAATCCTCAGGCTCTATTCAGATTTTTCCTGTTGTTCATACATTGTCATGTCTTTTTAGTCTTCTTCAAACTGGACAGTTCCTCAGTCTTCCCTTGGAAGTTGCAGACCAGTTATTTGTAAAATGTCCCTTAACTTATATTTGTCTGATATTTTTCTCATCTTCAGCAGTTTTACCTCAGAAATTATGGTGAATTTATCTCATCATATCAGGTAGTATGCAGTGTCAATTTGTTCCTCTACTGGTGATGTTAAATTTCATTACTTGGTTAACACAGTTTCTGCCAGTCTTCTTCACTGTAAAGCTCATTAGTAAGGATTTGTGATGATTAATTACTACACAATTAAGTATCTTATGCGGAGATTCTTTGATATTTACACTAAACCATAAAGCTCTCTCTTCTCATTCTTTCACTCATTTACTATGAATATGAATACTACTTGTATTTATATCAATCAGGGTTTGAGTAGAGAAGCCCAAAGGGTTTATTATTAGGGTATCATCTACCGCAGTTATGGGAGCTGACTAAACAATCTTGTGAGCCTTTGTTTCTGTGTCTGGAACTGGGCTGAATCTCAGTGGGCAGGCAGGAAGAGCCAATGGACATGAAATAGGGGAAGCGAGCAGAACTGGCACTAGTGAGGATAGAATAGAATCCACTTTGGTTTCTCATCACCTCCAGGCCTCGAACTTAGATTACAGAATATTCTGCAGGAGATGCTAGTGCCCTTCATGGGCTAAACATGCATCTGGCTAGACACCAGAGGAACTGAGGCCAAAGATACAGTAATTGCATGTGAACCTGCTGTCTTCTTTACTCCATCCTGATAAGAGAATCAAAAGTATAAGTGGGAATGCAACAGCATCCAGCAAATTGTTCATTGCACTGAAGTGAGTATAAAGTAACCCTGATGCTCATTTGCTTCTGTTTTGCAAATCCAGTGCAGAATATAATTTCTGATTCCTGCTAACTCAGAATTCTGCAGGGAAGGGAATTCTGGGAAATGTAGTCACAGATTAGCCAGGTTGATATAATATAAATCTAGAATAGTATTTATAGCAGTATGAATGCATGAATTCTTATTTTACTTGAAAGATAACTATCACAGTTTTTATTTTGATGTTGAAATTTTTCCATACTCGTCCAATGGAAGCCTTTTGTGATGACTCTTATATGTCTTATATCATTTTTCCATCATTCTTTGAGTATTTACTTAATTTCTGACTGAAAAGATGTTTTATGATCTTCTTTTATTTTCCCTGTAGTATCCCAGAGTCAGTCTTTTTTCCAAAAGAGCTTTGGTTCTTTCAGAGTAGAATGGTATTTAGAAGCCAGGATCTGAAAACTACTTGTTCTGTTTGAGATCACTGCTTCTAGGTGATAGACAAATCTGGGAAATGTAGAAGAAAGGAAGAAGAAGAAAGCTTTTTTTTTTTCCCTATTATGGTGTTAGTCTTATTTTATATTGAATTTGGGGAGTTCTTTATGTATTACAGAAAATAACCTTTTGTGATGTGAGTTATGAATATCTTCCCTAGAATATCACTTGTATATCACTTGTGTATAATGTTCTATGGCAATTGGCCTGTTTTGATTTCTCTCTCGGAAGTTTTGGTAAGACACATGCAATGCAATTTGGATATGTATAGAGCAGGTTTTTCATTTTCATGGTTATGTAGAAAGAAGATGACATCTAAACAGGGTTAAAGTAGGGAAGATTATCCTTGAAAATGCTTGTAGGGAAGTCTTTGTGACTGCTCTGCTTTTCTGAAAGTAGTATCTTTAAGGCAGAGTTCATAATGTGCAGGAAGAAAAATTTTCAAGACTGATTTTCATGGAGGATAAATTGCAGGTGTTTAGAGGTTTTTATTATATATTATATATATATACATTTTATATTTATTTATTATATATTGCATATGTATTTATTTTATTGTATAATGTATATATATGAATAAAAATTTATTTTATTTATTTATATTTACCCTTTTCAGAAAGGAGCTGTCCTCGATCTCTTCCCTTCATTTCAACTTAGATTTTTTTTTTTTTTGCCCATATATTTCTTGGTCCTCTGCAAGGCTAATTTACTATAGGACAGGGATTATATCTTACTCATCTTTATGTCTCCACTTCCAAGTACAGTGCCTGGCAAGTAATAGGTTTGTAGGAGGAGTGAATGAATGAATGAATGAATATATCGATCTCCCATCTGAAATATTATTGGCTTTTGGGTAGTAAAAGGAGAAAACCGTTCCAGTCTAATTATTTTACCTAACTTGATCTTCTTATCCCAACTATTAATGCAATGGTAGGCCTGTCATCCCGGTCTTATTAATCTAGTTCATTTGTTGGCATGGAAAGTTTGGAGAGATGAGTTTCAGATGCTGTTTTTATGCCATCCGTCAGACATCTTCTGTCCCATGCCATGTACAGACACATTTTGTTCACCAGCTGCTGATTTCTGTTTGTTCTCATCATGTTGTTTCCTGGGCCAATAGTTGTGCTGCTGCTACTGGCCTCTTTTCTGCAACAATGTCCCCTAGCACATTACATGAATATAAAATGCATTATCTGCCTTCTCTCTGTCCTCCTCTGTCCCCCCCCACCGCCCCAAGAAATAAAGGGGAAATGCTTGCCAATGTATGTTTTGTGAATTTTCCCAGTCCCTGTGGTTTAAACCCCAGTCCCTCTTCTAAAGAGATTAAGTACTCCTCAGAGATAACACCAGAATTTGAAATTGTAGCAGATGCTTGGAGTAGATCAAAAAAGCATTCTGGGGATTAAAATTTCCATAAATTTGAATATTAGGGTCAAAGGGTTTTGGATCTAAGGTTGTAAAAGTGAGTGTGGTACTATTAATTAATTGTTACAGCTACTAGATTCAATTCTAATTTGCCAATAAGGAAAGGCAAAAATATAGTGTGAAACTTAGAAATTTCATCTGTCATGTTATTCATACCCTGGCTTGTAAGTGGTGACCCCATGAGATTTTCTTTACATTACTTTTCTCCCTTAATATTATTAAGATTCTTGCTCCACAAAGTCTGCCTGAAATGTCTACTACCTAGGCTAGTATAAACCTTGAGTAGACATGTGCCATGTAAGCATTTATGGACCTCTATCCTAGACAGTGAAAAAGGGTTACATTTTGGGGACTCCTCATTCAAATACTAATAATGTCTGGGAGAGGGTTGAGGAGAAAGACACTTGGATTTCATTCCTACTTTCTGTTTCTATTTTAAGGTTAAAATTACCATTGTCATCTGTTCTCTGACCACATATTCATCCAATAAGTTAAAAACTTAACTAGTTTTACTAAGAATTTAGCATTCAGTAGGCACTGATGCTATTCAGAAAGATAAGGTGCCTGCCTTGGTGACCTTGAGACTCTATGGAGAGGCATACATGTAAAACAAATTTTGATTGCTTTCCATGGAGTTCAAATTTTGAATGTTCTATACAGAGCAAGCTTGTGAGAGTACAAGTAGGCAGCTCCTTTCGCTTCAAGGGACATCAAAGAAATCTTCCTCAAGAAGATGAATCCTAGATTAAATATCAAAATGTACTAGTAAGGCAGAGGACATGTAAGTGCTTAGATATGTGTATGGTGTTAGTGTATGGATTTGTCAATAGTTACAGATCTTGTATGGATGTTGGTTAGCAAGCACAACAACAACCGCCATCTATTAAACACTTAGTATTGGATTTTTTGTTATCCTTAATTCTCCTCCCAGAACATCTGTGGTTAGCATTATCATCACATTCGATGCATTTTTAAAGGTAAGGAATCGCATCTCAGGGTGGGTTCTGTAACTTTCTTAAAGTTAAATACAATGTGGGAGAACCAGGATTTGGATCTAGAACATTTTTACTACAAATTCTTTAGTGTAACAAATATGTGTTAGGAAAAATAGTATAAGAAGGGATTGGAGATGTAGTTTAGATGAAGTTTAAAAGAGGCAGGCACCATATCAAGAAGAGTTTTGTGGGCCACATTAAGAATCATAGCTTTGGTCCTGAGACTGATAAAGTAGCCCTAAGGGGCTCTAAGGAAGGAAGTGGCATGATCAGATTTACATTTAGAAAGAGGCCTCTGGCTGTAGGTTCAGAAGGGCCAAGATCACAGACAAGGAGACTGGTTGAATTGATCCTGCGGAGACATAACAGATGAGTTTATATCTTCATTAGTAGCAGATGAGCCACACCATAAAGTCATCTGCCTTTATAATCATCTTGATTCTGCTTCCTATTCAAGTCTTTGGTATCAGCTGGTTCCCTAATTCCACCCCAAACTGTTCCTTCCACTTTTCAATTGATTTCCTTCCAACCTGCGGAACAGCTCTTGCTTCTGGAGCCTTACACTGAACTTCCTGTTAATTTGGCATTCAAAACCAGTAGTTGTCATTTGATAATTTAATATTTATCTCACTTAAGTGACCTAACATTTATGATCTAGCCTGAATTTATTCCTTTTAATTTAAATTGCATATTAATAATAGATTTGGAAAGTGTGCTTGGATAATTCTTATCTTGTAAAAAATACACTGCTTATTTCCATATGCAATTGCATCTAGTACTGGTGTAACAGAATTTTCAGATTCTATTAGATCAATTTTTTTTTTCCAAAAGAATGATAGTAAACTGCCATTTTGAAGATGGGAAATAAAGAAAGCTATCACACAGCTTAGTTGGCCAAGGGTAAGATCTAGAAATCTCAGCCAGTCGGTGGAAGGAAGCTGGCAGGAAGTGGGTGAGTCAGACTGGATCCAAAGAGTTAGGGGCTCTGTCAAGGAAATGGTGGCTATGAGTGTTCAGGCAGGCAGTAAATCCAACACATGAATTCTGTGAAGGTTGGAAAGCTTAGGAAGACTTTGGAGAATCACAGGATCTGTTAAGGCAGCTGCCAGATGCACAGAAAACCTAGAAATTTGAACTGAGAGGGGGTGCTTCGCTTTATATTCTCTTTTATGTTGCCTCTTAGGTAAGAATTTCTGAGTCTCCTGCTGTGTTTCATGGACAGAGGACAGGTCATGATCTTCTCAGTGTAGTTTGAGCCTCACTGCATGAGTTCTTGAGCTGAGAAGACAGCTGAGCTTATTTCTACTTGCCAGACCAGGGTGAAATGATCTAGTTTGAAAATCCATATCATAATTGGGCAGCCCAAATCTGTCTACTACAGCTCATACAGACCTTTCTGTAGGGCTTTGCACTTTGTAAAACTCTTTTCAGAAACTTTTATCACAACTATGAAAATTCATTTTTTTAAAAGATTTTATTTATTTATTTGTCAGATTGAGAGAGAGAGAGAGAGAGAGCACACGCGCATAAGTGGGCAGAGTGGCAGGCAGAAGCAGAGAGAGAAGCAGGCTCCCTGCCAAGGAAGGGAGCCTGATGCGGGACTCGATCCCAGGACCCTGGGATCATGACCTGAGCTGAAGGCAGCGGCTTAACCAACTGATCCACCCAGGTGTCCCATGAAAATTCGTTTTTATTATTAATGCCATTGCACTAGTCTAAGGACTTGGAATCAAATTCTGTCATTCCTTGAAGAACACTAAGCCTGTAGTTATAGGAATGATATGGAAATGCTGACTGAATCCCTGGAAATGGCTGTTTGTCTTCTGATTCTGTTTCTGTTTGCCCCTTACCTATTTAGGTTTATTCTCTCTCCTATTGAAGAACCATCCCAAGTACTAACTGCTTTATATTCCCTGACATATCTCTAGTCAGATGTGGTTTTTCTCCCCCTTAGCCTTCCCATTGCATATTTCTTTTATATCCTTTTACAGCAGCTATTTTAACTTGCTATGTGTTACTGTTTTTGCATAATATATCTACCAATAAACTCTCCCCCTTTTCTTCTAGCCAGACTTAGTAACATACTTAATACTATGAATATACACTATGTGTATCCAGTAAATGTGTGAGTGTGTCAGAAAATTCCAGTTGTGTTTGATTCTTTTAGCATTAAGTTTTGGGATTAGAATACCGAAAAGAATAAAAATAACAGTGCAAAAAAATTATTTACCAACGAAGAGAGAGCTAAATATGTATTGATAAAAGTCTACCTTTGTCTTTCCCATTTCCATACCTGAGAAGTTTGATACTTGCCTTTTAAAATTTTATATGCTTACATCACACTTGTACATGCAGACTCATTCAGGCACACAGATTTTATTTCAAATAAATTCTCATGACACTGAATAATATTGTAACTTTCTTTAGGTTGGCAGAGGAATCAAAAGAGATGGATATACAAAGTGAGAGTAAGATAGAGGCTAGTGACAGGTGGGAGGGAGGTCTTGGTAAAGATTTTTATTTAAGGGATCACAGGAGAAACTAACACTCGGAAAGGAGGCTGAACACTGTAGGAGAACAGCCAGACATAAAAAGCTTGGCAGGGCCTTTGGATATGGTCTTCCTATCTGGCAACTCTGTGCCATAAGTAGAGAATGATCAAATTGGCCAAGATTTAGTAAAAAACAGTATACTTCCAGCTCCTATCACAGGTCATTAAAGTCATCTGAATTGCTTCTCTGGAAAGTCGGATGGGAATTTCTGTCCTTAGCAATAATTCTCAAAGTGTGTGGTATTGGGACCAACAGCTTCAGCATCACATGGAACTTGTTAGAAATGTAAATGCTCTGGTTTCACACCAGACCTACTGAACTAAAAGTTCTTGGGTTGGACCCAGCAATCTGTGTTTATGTAGCCCTTAGTGGTAATTCTTATGCTCACTAAAGTTTGAAAACTACTGAACTAGAGAAAGAGTTAGAAAAGTAGATTGGGGTGAGTTGGGGAAGGAGATAAGAGTTTAGTTAGAAATTCATGGGGAAAGAGTTTTAAAAAAAATGAATTATTCTAAGTAGAAGATCACTTAAAGTTCTTGGATAATTTGTTCATCAGAAAACCAGCATTAAATGTTTCCATATATTACCTAGCCCTACTTCTACAGTTAGAAATCTTGAAAATCTTGTTAATTTTCTTACTCTTGGCCTTGGTGCCAAGACACAGGACATTGTTTGATTTTGTATACTCTCTAAAACCCTGGCCACAGATTTCATTAAAACCTAAATTTGGATGATACAGCTTTTCATAAAATAATACTAATAGATATAAAATGCATCCTTCTTGGTATTAACTTTTCAAGACTAGATCTCCATATTGTAGATGATAAGGTCATGACAGATGGTATCCTGCCTTAGGTAATGGGGGAAAAAGCATTGCATGGAGAGAAAAGTCTCTCTCCTCATTTGGAAATATAATAGCAACAATAAGAATGTTGGAAACTTCTTTGAAATTTAGTTTGATGGAGTGTCAAGCAGAGCTGCATGGGTTCAGAAATATTTACATTGAAAACCAGAAAGTAATTGGAACAGAAATTCCTCTGCCCCCTCTTACCTTTCCTGTCAGCCCCTCAGTCATTCTGAGGGGCCTGAAGTTTCTGTACAGACAATCATCTCACTAATGACTGTAATTCATCACAGGAGGTGTTTAGTTTTGAAAATGAAATATGACTATATATTTTGGAGATTGATAGTGAGGGGTTGTTTATTGATTATACTCCCAGGGAAAAATAGAAAAGAAAAGAAATATAACAGAGAAAAATGCATTTTTGAAGGTCCATCATAATAGCTAAAGTAAGTCGACATGTTAAACTTCTTAAAAAAAAATCCTACCTGTAACTTTACATAAAAGATTAAAAAAACGCTGATTTTGGCATACTGTGTGCTCTCCTTTTTCAAAACAATTTTGAGAAGACTTAAAGACATATATGCCAAAGGTTAAGTAACAATAATTATTAAGTCAGTATCAGGGACAGAAATAAGTATTCTCACCATAAGGTCTCATACATGCTATCAAGTGAACATTAGCTTTGCCTCTGAGTTTCCTAGTGACTGTGGCAAAAAAAGAAAAATATGGGAAGACTCAAATTCTTCAATGAAGAATTGATGTCATCTTAGATTTCACGTAGGAGGTACAGAATAATGTAATGGATAGTGCTCTCTATGGTAGTTTTCAAATAAATATAGAAGTGATTGTCATATGGGTAAATTCAAGGTCAGAGCATTTAAGAGTACAGTTTAGGCAAGGTGAATTATTATATGAAAAATTAAGCCAATGGAGTTCATAAAAGTGGGCTTCTTTTGCTTCTTATGTGATAAAAGATTTGAGTTGAGGGTAAGTATGTCCCTTAGACCCTCTTCTCTCTAGAAGGTTTTAGTTAGAAGTTAATGGGGTAGGGGCTCCTGGGTGGCTCACTCAGTTAAGCAGTTAAGTGTCTGACTCTTGTTTTCTGCTGGGGTCTTGATCTCCAGGTCCTGAGATTGAGCTCGCCTGGAGCTATGTGTTCAGTGGAGAGTTTGCCTGGGGCTGTCTCTCTCCCTTTGCCCCTGACCCCCACTACACATGTGCACACTGTCCCTTTCAAATAAATAAGTGAATCTTTAAAAAACAAAGAAGTTAATGGGGTGTTAGTTGGAAATCATTCTAGTTTCTGCCTTGCTGCCTTTAAGTGATATTGGCTTAATAGAGCTCCCTGTACTTTGAAGGCCAGAAGAACATTAGGTAGAGTTGTCATTCTATTAATAAGAGGAGAGGCTATAACAGTATTCTCACCTAGAAGGAAATCATTCCACTGCTAAAAGGAAGTAAAGTGAAAGGATGTCCAGATTTTCCTCAGGAAGGCATCTTTAGGTTTTCTATAGACCTTGAAAAAGTGCTTTAATTGTAGAGGATAGCAGAGATAACTTGTACCAGAATTTTCCAGTCCATGCTTCCTCCTTTTCAATAGAAACATTAAGCATTTATTTTCACATAAATGACACCAAGCAATTATTTAAGGCCATTAATCAAAAGATTAATTTACTTTATGTGGGACAGTGAGATAAATAAACAAGCAAGGTTGGATTTGGGGACTTTCAGGGAAGCCTATCCAACTCTTATTTCTCTTTTTAAATCCCTTAGGAATCCCACATTCTCCAAATAAGCTCAGCTTCTCCACAAATGATTTTTCTCTCCCAAATGCATTGAACATCATCCAGTCTTAAAAAGTGTTCCAAAAAATTTAAGGAATTGTCAGCAGAATTCTTAACTTACTAATTAATTGTACTTTTTTTTTTGGAAACTAACTGAAATATTTTGTCCTGATGATTGGAATGTTCACATTTAATTTGCCAAACAAAAGTTTAAAAATATATTGTTAGAAATGCCACAGGCTTTGTAAAGTGGCTTTCCACTGGCTGAATGTTAGACCAAGACCAAATGTTTATTAATTCTCTCTGCCACAGAGCTATAGAACTGTTCTTTTAATTCAACAAACAGAAGCCTGTGTTCTTTGGATGGTTATTTTATTTCCCATGGAGTCTGCATGCTGTTGGCTGACAGTTACAATGGCTATGTATCTATTTGGCTCTAGATGGCTCTATTACAAAAACGAAAAAACCAAAACAAAACAAAAAAAACACAACAAAACAACAATAACAAAAAAAAAACCAAACCAAAACCACTACAATAAAAACAAAACAAACCTGTCTTTTAATTTGTGTTTGCAGTAGTTCTGAAAAATATATATTCAAAATTCTTGACAAAATTTCTGAAAATAATTTTTTTATTCCTTGGGAAACATTTTTAGTGTAGAACTGCAAAATTCATGAGATAAAGACTAATTGATTAATACAGAGTCTCACATTGTCTAAATATTTTTCCAGTTGCATTGAAGTTTCCCTCTTGAACTAATTGCATCTTTTTTAGTATATATATATTTTTTTAAACAGAAAACACTAACCAGCAGCTTCCTCTCCCTGCCTTGCCAACACACAGACCATACCCCGTAGTTACTGCCTTTTTCAGGATGATGTGAGTAGTTAATAGCAAAGCTTCTATGAAAGGACAGGTGTAGAGGGGTGGTCAAAACTAGACAGAGGCATAGCTCTCAAAACTCAGATATTTTCACTGCACTTTTGTCCATGTGATCTTGAACAAATTACTTCATCTCTCCATGATTTATTTACCCTATTTATAAAGTGAGCATAAAAATGATTGTGACTCTTCTACTGGAATGTTAAGATAATTAGATTAAGTTCATGGAAAAGCACCAGAATAGCTCCTAATCAATGGTAAATAAAGTGAAGTGAGTTGTGTTTATTCTCCTTGTCCTTGAGCTCTCATCTTTATGTGTTTCCATTTTGCTGCTTACCTTTGCCTTGATGCACCTGTTCTATTAGGAATTCAGTGTTACTTCTAGGGGAAATTGAAATGTGTCCTCAAGTTCTTCAGCTTGAAGAAGAAAAAATTCTTCTCTTTGCTTCTTATCATTTTTTCTGACTCTATTTTTAAATCATTGGCTTTCACTTATTGCTTCCTTTATCAGTTGACCACTCTGCAAGTTTCTGATTTTAATCTGCCACAAACTGAGAAATCAGATTATTAACTCAATTAACTTGTAATAAATTAGGAGTAATTTGACTCAGGTTAAGCATTTGGATTGCTTTCCTCTGAGTAAAGCATATCCTCTTGACTGCATGGATTTTGTACTTGGTAGGATCTGTTTTGCTTTCCAAGGACCTCTTTTGCTTTTTCAAACCAAATGTGCTAGATAAAGCACCTTGGAAAAAGTAAGGTGTTGTGATTTTACATTGAATTTCCTCTTGATGTTAGTGTTTGCTGTGTTTACAGAAAGTCTGGATGAAGAATAAAAAAGAGAGATAGGAGTAGTGAGGCACATATGACAATATTTGTTATAGGAGTAAATGAGACAGCTCACAAACGTGGGAACTTATTACCCTGACTGCATTTCAAGTCCACCGACTCTACACTCACTACCTAGTGCTCTGCTCCAGGCAAACGGAATTGACTTGATAGCAGGGTTTACTACAGTGATTCTCAGATGGTGCTCCCAGAACCAGCAGCAACAAAATATTTAGAAATCCAAGTTCTCTGCTCAGTACGAAACCTATTGACTCAGTACTGCTTGGGGTGGGCTCAGCAGTCCATGTTGTACCACTTCCTCCAGGTGATTCTGATGTGGGCTACTGTTGGAGACACGCCCCCTGCTCCCCCAGCCAAGGCTGCTTGTATTCAAACCTGACTATACATTAGATTCACCTGGGGAGCTTCTAATCTAGATATTATTTTAAGGTCAAAACAAAAATGGAAACAAAAGCACTTCAGATGATTTCATTTTAAACAAAGGATGAGACCTATTTCTTTAGAACTTGCTTTTAGGCTGAAAGCAAAGTCACTACTCGTTAAGAGCTGGAATTTGAACAGGACTCTGGTTCAACGTAGCTCCCTTTTAGCATCTGTAGTCCTGGGACTTTTCCACACTAATTCCTACTGTTTGCATAAGCGTGGAAGACCTCTGTTAAAATACAAATGTTATCTGTGAGAGATGATATCATGAATTAATATACGTTGATATATTTTCTCCTGCTAATTTCATAGTTCTTCTGTAGCAGTGTTTCTCAAACACCAGTGTACTCCATAATCACCTGAAGCCTAGTTTAACAAAAGGTTCCCCTGCCTCACCTCCAGATTTTCTGATTCTGAAGATCTGCAGAGGAGCCCAAGAATTTACATTTCTAACATGTTCCAGGTAAACTGACAGTTGTTGGGCCTGGGACTCTAAAAACTTGGAGGAAAGAAGGGTCCTGAGGAATGGGGTTAAGAACAAATAAGACTTTTTGGATGGTGAAGGAAAAGGTCATGCTGCTCTTCTCCAAATGGGGGACCAGAGCAACAGAGAGACCACCCTGTGGAAGGAAATAGAAGGGCAGCTATAATGATGGATTCTAGTCACTTCAAAATCATGTGATTATTATTAGAATAGTTTGATAACACTAATTTCTAGTTTCCAGGTTTTTATCTCGTGATTTCCAAAACATACATTGCAACAAATTGACTGTATAATTTGTTAAAAATGCAGACACCTAGTCTTCAGCTTTGCAACTTCTAATCAGTAAAGCTAGGATGAAGCCCAGAATAAGCAAACTAGGTGAGTTTGCTGTAAATAGTCTTTTATTTGTTTGTACATTTGTAATCCTTTACTCAGAGAACAGAGAGCTTTCATTATTATAATTATTATTACTAAACATTTCTGGAGGTTTAAGAGTAGAATAGAAATATTTTTTCTGAGTGTAATTCAGATATACTTTGGTTTTGTTCACAGAATGACCTCTACCCCTTCTAACTCCTAGGGACTACTTAAAAATAAATTGAAAGATAACATTTTTCTATACTGGGTATTTTTTTTATATGAAATAACTCTCAGGTCCATCTAAACTTAGGAGAGATGAGACATCCATTAGTAGGACTATTCCTAATTATGGAAATCAATGTATATGAGACAGAGCATGTGGGGATAATGCACAAACTTCATTCTAACAAATTCCAGTGACTTTTTGCTTTCCATGTGATGATGGCTACCATATTCCTGCCATATTGATGGAAATCTCTACAGATAGGGGTGTTGTCAGTAGACTATTGTGATTGGAAAACATGTGCACTTCTAAAAGAAATTATTAGCAGTTGTTGCTAGGTTACTTTTAATTTTCTTACTCCTTTTGTAAACCCCAGTTTAGAACCCAGTGAAAAGTCAGGATAGTGGCATGCTTATAATGAATCTCGGATCTTACTGCACAAGAGAAAAGATTGCTATCCCAGCTACCTTCAAATAATAGTTTGGTGCAGTTACTCTGATGGTTATGAATAACAAGTGATCTTCTAGGAGATATAGATGGCATACTTTAAGCAAATGATGAAAGCCATTATAAAATCTATTCACTGGGAAAGAAGGAGGGGTCTACTTCTTCAAAAATTTTTTGCTTTTTTAAAAATAAATTTAGTGAATAAATCACTGTCACAGTATGCTGTCAAAGGAAACACTTTGTCTTGAAATCTAATGGTGTCCACTAAGGAAACCATGAAAGATATGAGCCAAGGACATTTAGACAAAAATATTAAGAAATATTTGATATTTTAAAGATATGTGTACCTCTTATTAAACTCAGAAATTTAACCTACATATAATATGTTTCACTAAGAATTATTTATAATGCATAGACTGGCCTAAATTGCTCGGTGAGTTGTTCAGGAGATTTTCTTTTGAAAACTTTTTTTTAATTCACTTAATCTGTATTTGAATTGTATTAAAAGTTGAAGTTGTACAACTAGAATGGGCATGTGAAGCGTTTGTTTTAAAAGGCAGACTGGATTGAGGTGTCTTAACTGCCTTAAGCCACACATCAGTTTTAACTGGACTGGCCCATGTATTCTTTGGCATTGAGACCTTGTTGTTTTACCCCTGTGAGGAAATAGTCACATTTATTCAACCTTGTCCTCATCTTTTGTTCCTGTATTCAGCAGAAAGACAGCATGGGAACAGAAGTAGCTGCCTATCAGAGAAAGTTGCCAAGTTTCAGGGTCCCCAGGGAAATGTCTTGAGTAGAACACTCCAGAATATTTCCTAATTTTGATGCTGTAAAACAGTTAGTATTCTGCTCAGGCTGATAGGCAATTCCTGTATTCACGCCATACTAGGTGTTATGCTATAGAAAGCATAAAAAAATTGCTTCAAGCAGTATGTTTTCCTTTCTGGCATTTAGGAGAAACTGAATGTGGAGAGTTGTGAATGTCCCTCCAGATTTGTTTGCTTTCTGTAGGAGAGGGTTATTTATTAAGATCATGGGGACGCTTTTGTGAATGGTACCTTATAAAATAAAAGAATATTACTACCTCTCATTTTATTACTGTTCTTCTCTTTCAGTAATACTATACTTCTGATCTTGGTGTAAATGTCATATTGTGTGAATATGCAAACATCACATCCGCCTACATATGTTCTGTTGCTTAGTAATTCTTGGCACTGGAGCACAGTGAATTCTGTGCCTAATAAATGAGATATCCATCAGAATGAAAAACGAATTATGCTGGTCTCTTGGATAAGATATTGTTATTTCAGATTTTAGTTGTGAAAAGTAGGTTGCATTCTTGTGCATGGTAGTTCTGAATTCAGAGCTAAATTTGTATACTTGTTCATCAAATAATGCCCACTATCTAAAGATTTTCTGAAGAAACAGACCAGTATTTCAAAGTGTTTATTTAAAGATATACATATTTTTAGATATATAAATTTTTATTTGGAAAAATTTACTTTTTAAGAATCTGGAAAAATCTCATTTCATAGTAAAAACCCTGTATTTAAGAGTAAGTTCTGGAATTATGTCTTGAAGATTGACCAATGAATTACCTTCATTTTAGTGTAATTTTTACAGCCATTTTTTGAACTCTGAGCCTGCAACCCCTTTTGTAATGTCCATTAATAAATCTCTGCAATTTGAGGTTTTCAGCTTCAAATCACTGCATTCAAAGATCTCTCAAGGTGCCTGGGTGGCTCAAGAGTGACTCTTGATCTCAGCTTGGGTCTTGAACTCAAGGTCATGGGTTCAGGGCCCACATTTGGCTCCATGCTGGGCATGGAGCCTACTTAAAAGATCTGTCTTTATCAACACATTTTAATTCTTTTCTAAATTTGAGAGACACTGTCTCTCTCTGCCCCAAGTAATTAAATATGCTTTTTTCTAATGGTGACTTTAAATCCACCAAACAGTGTACCAGATGTCATATTCTGGAAGGTCATTCCTTCATTCCTAAATGTTCATTTCAGTACTAGGATTTTCTTATTCTTGTGCTAAAGACAGGGAATACAAAGATAAAAGATACCATCCTTCTTATTTAGGAGGAGACAGACGTGTTCTTTGATGTTACAGTAGAAATTACAGCAGAGGCCCCAAGCAACAATAGATATCCGGTAATAAAGTTGATACTGAATCAGTTCCAAAGGAGGACAGGGATTAACCAAATAACTCTTAAAGCCCTTGCCATGTTGAGGGAATTAAGGAAAATGTTAACATAGGGGAGATTGAGGAAAAAGTTTGGAGACAGCAGTTAATATGCTTTGAGTCACAACTTCTTCCAAAGAGATGAGTGTAGGATGTTCCCACTCTACTTCAAATAAAGAGAGGGGGGCTTTACTGAGATCACTAAGAATTTGAGACATGGACTTTGAAGTTTTAGGGATGAGTACAGAGTGTACTGCCAGCAAAATGGAAATGATAAGAGGGATACCTCAACTCCTTGTGTTTTCAGGGACCTTTGTGGATCAGCTGTCTACCACATTACAGAATAAAGCCAATCTAGGGCCACCTTAATTAATTAACTATGTATTTGATATCCCTTGCATCAGGAAAATGTGGACTAAACATGCAAGTGATGTTGTATAGCCAAGGTATTTTTACTTCAGCTGAAACACTGCGCTTCCATGCCCTTGTAGGACCTCTAAATGCTGACACTCCTTTTACTTCACACATTGTTTCTTCTCTCATAGTTGTAGATACCTACTAGGGGATGATGGCTTTCAAGTTTTTATAAATATTCTCTGGACTCCTATCAAATGACATATGTGACCTTTTCAACTGTCTGTCTCATGGGTACTTCAGATGGCCAGACAAACAGTACTCTTTCTAACTACTCTTTAATATGCTCTTCCTTTTATGTTAATTGTGTCCTCTCAAGTAGATGACACGGTTATCTACTCAGCTACAACTAAATCTAGAAAGGTGAGTCACGCATGATACTTCAGTTACACCTTTAACCTCATGTCCTATAAATTACTATATAATGTTAGCTTTACCGTCATTCCTCCCTCTTTACCTTTATTACAACTAATATAATTCAGACTTTTCACTTACTCAGAGTTTCAGTTAACAACTTTCTTGCCTCCATTCATGCCCCACTAAAATTTATCTTCTATAACATAACCAGAGTTATTTTTTTTTCTAAAACAAAAGTATGAACATGTAACTCACTCCCTTGATTAAAAATCCTTCAACATCTTATTAAAATCCAAGCTTGGAAATGCAGTAAAAAATTGGTTCCTTGAACTTTTTCCTGTTTACACTCTGGCCATATTTTCTGTTGCCCTCTACCTTTGACTTTATGTTCATTTAACATATGACCTATACTTTCCACTTACATCATGGTGTTTCTCCCTTCTCTGTCCCTGTTTTCTCTGCTTTGAATGCTTTCTCTGCTTCTACTTATATTTTAGGATTAAGCATCGCCATTAGTGCTATGAATATTTCACTGAATGCCCAATGTAAGGTGGTAAAATTTACTCTGCATGTTTTTATCTTTGAACTGTCACTGTATTTGTAATACTTATTTGTTTGGGTCCCCTGCCAGATTGTGTTTCTTTTGAATCTTCGGTACATAAAAAAAATATTTGGTGTAATGGAAATGTTAGATGAATGGATGGATGGATGGATGGATGAATAAATGGCCACTAGTCTTGCTTGATAGTTTATGCTGTATATATACACTTTCTGTGAAGGGAGAGGCAGGTGATATTTGAAGTAGTAGACCATAAAGCCACTCTAGATTGTTGATCAGACTGAATATGCCAGTGCTATCATGGAAGTGGTTTTTGAAGAATTACACCTGAAATTACTTGTGAAAAAGAAAAGGATGTGAGTTAAGGACAACAGGAGATTTTGGCAGTTGCCCAAGATGAATGCATTTAAGGTGGAAGTGGAAAAGGAAATGAGTAGGTTTGGAAGACATCAGCAAGAAAAAATAAGCCAGGAAAATCAAGTATATCAGCTGTAAGTAGGAGTGAGGAAAAAAGTCTTAAGTATTGAGAGGGTTCACATACAATTTGTGATATTTTGGACAGGGCTGAGTAATTACAAATAGATTTATAATCTGCCTGGAATTGGAAAAATCCTAGTTTATGTAGAACTGACATTATTATACAAACTTAAATTTATAGAATTTTTGTACTCCTGCCATGATGGAGTACAAATTAGTCGTGCCCTACCACTGTAAACAAATAGAAAATTGAATGAAATATATAAGAACTGACTTCAGATATTGGACAACAGACAATATAGAACTGTGAACTCTAAGAGGAGAAAAAAGTGAGGTGTGCTCTGTAAATCCCTGGTTTTCTACATGGAATCACTTTCTGAGTCCTAACACAGAGGTTCAGGGGAGGTTGAAGCTGCTTAAATTTACAAAACAGAGCATTTAAGAGTTAGGGACTATGAAGAAAAAGAATTCCTGAAATATGCATAGGCTTGCCTTCGGTCTGTTGCTGAATAACAATGTATGTGTGTGCAGAGTGAAACCTGATGAAACAATTATCAGGGTGTTAGAAGTAAAATAATTTCCAGAGCTCACACAAAGTTGGAAGTTTCTGTCATGCAGAATAGAAAGATCTCTTTGGACAGTAGAGGCATACTGTAGGACACCAGAAAGTAAGTCCAAACAACATTTGAGTAAGGATTATTCTAAACAGTCCAAAAGAAGTCTTAAAAACGTGTCATGAATATATATATCTGACTAATCCACGAGTAATGCAGCTAATTCTCACAACAAAATTTAAAATTTTCTAAAGAAATACTATAAAATTCAGACACTCAATAACATAGTATTCACAAGGCCTCTTACCTACTCAATAGTTAGTAGGCATACAAAGAAGCACAAAAATATGATGCAGAAACGGCAAAAAATATCAGTCATTAGAAAATAGCCAGAGATAAAAATAGATGAATTTGGAAATGAGAGCTTTAAAAAATTTATTAGAAATATACTTAATAATTAAGTGAAACATGACCATAATGAGAAGAGAAATTAAAACTATGAACTGGAAACTCTAGCGTTAGAAAATAGGATATCTATAATGAAAAACTCATTAGGTAGGCTTACCACAGGTTAGAGACTGCAGAAGAAAAGACTAATGAACTGAAAACATACATAGAACTACAATAGAATCTCTCCAAACTGAAGCAAAGGTCTCAGGGTGCGACAAGGACAATTGATCTAACATATATATAATTGGAGCCCCAGAAGACAAAGAATGAGTAAGACTGAAATATATTTAAAGAAATACTGGCCAGTATTTTCCAAATTTGACAAAAAGAATGAATTCCCAATCCAGAATGCTGGTGACTTCAAGCAGAGCAAATAAAACAGAAACCACACCAATAAACCATTATCAAATTGTTGAACCAGTGATTAAAAAAAAAATCTTAAGAACAGTAAGAGGAAGAAGAGACATTAGATAATACAGAACAAAAATAAGAACAAAGATGTTGCATTAAAAACTATGCAAACAAACAAAACCTAAAAACAAGAACAAAACAAAACAAAACAACTATGCCAACAGCCTGACTTTTTTCACTTAGCCTAATGCCCTCTAGGTCCATCCATGTTGTCTCAAATGGCAAGATCTCAGCCTTTTTTATTGCCACATAATGTAACATTTATATGTTACCACATCTTCCTTATTCATTTATCTATTGATGGACACTTAGGTTGTTTCCATGTCTTGGCTATTGTAAACAATGCTGCAGTAAGCATAGGGGTGCACACATCTTTTCAAATTAGTGTTTTGTTTTCTTTATCTTTTTAAAAAAATGATTATTTGAAAGAGAGTGTGTGCACATGCATGTGAGTGGAAGGAGGAGCAGAGGGAGAGAATCTTAAACAGACTCCCTGTTAAGTGGTGGGGTGAGAGGGAGGGTGGCAGAGAGGCCTAATCTCATGACAATGAGATCATGACCTGAGCTGAAATGAAGAGCTAGAGGCTTAACCAGCTGAGCCACTCAGGGGCACCAGTGTTTTTGTTTTCTTTGGATTGTTTCGTTTTATCGGATCTTATGGCATTTCTGTTTTTAGTTTTTTGAGGAGCCTCCATACTGTTTTCCATAGTGGCTGTATCAATTTACATTCCCATCAGTGGTGTATAAGAGTTCCTTTTTCTCCACATCCTTACCAACACTTGTTATTTCTTGTCTTTTTCATTTCACCCATTCTTATAGGCGTACTACATGATTTCATTCGTTAAGTGGGATCTAAACAAAACAAAAATGAATGAACAAATGAAAAGCAGAATCAGACTTCTAAATACAGTGAACAAACTGATGGTTGCAAAAGGGGAGGAGGGTGGAGGTTGGGCAAAATGGGTAAAGGAGGGGGGCCTGGGTGGTTCAGTGAGTTAAAGCCTCTGTCTTCAGCTCAGGTCATGATCCCAGGGTCCTGGGATTGAGTCCGCATCGGGCTTCTTGCTCAGTGGGGAGCCTGCTTCCCCCTCTCTCTCTGCCTGCCTCTCTGCCTACTTGTGATCTCTCTCTCTGTCAAATAAATAAATAAAATCTTTTAAAAAAATGGGTAAAGGAGAGTGGGAGATACAGGCTTCCAGTTATGGAATGAATAAGTCATGGGAATAAAAGGCACAGCATAGAGTATATAGTCAATTATACTCTAATAGTGATGTATGGAGACAGATGGTAATAGCTACATTTGTGGTGAACACAGATTAATGTGTATAAACTTGTTGAATCCCTATAGTGTACACCTGAAATTAATGTAACATTATGTGTTAACTATACTCAAATTTAAAAAATGGTAACAATGCAAATAGAAGACAATGAAATAGCACCTTCAAAGTGCTAAAGGAAAAAGTCAACAAATTTCTATAACGAGCAAAAATGTCCTTCCAAAAAAAAAGATTAAAACATTTTTTCAGACAATGAGAAAGAGATAAAGAATGCTAAATATGGTTCCTCAGGCTGAAAGCATGTCATGCCAAACTGAATCTGAAGCCAAATAAAGGAACAAAAAGAGCAATAGAATTAGTACATATATTGGTAATTATAAAATTTTTTTTCTTTTATTATTTCTTTAGAAGGAAATTGAACATTTAAAGCAAAATAGTAAAATTAGTGGCTTATATATACAAGGAAAAAGTGTAAGCTTAGAAACATAAATATACTGTTAAAAATGTTACATTATAAATGACTGTATATAATCTTAATTGAAAGTAGATCCTGACAAGTTTATGAAACTTATTATAAACATTGGATAAACTTCTAAACGTAAAACCTTGATGTACAACTAGTAGCCCAATATCTGAAACGAACTATAAATACCCTAATCATAAGGAAGTTAAAGTAGTAATACTGATATCAGAAAGGCAGACTTGAAGACAATGAATATTACTAGAAATAAGAGGAACATTTATAATTTTAAGGAGTCAATACACCAAGAAGACAGCACTCCCAAATGTATATACATCTAATGACAAGACTTCAAAATACATGAAGCAAAAACTGATAGGACAAACAGTGGAGCATTTAAACAATTTCAAAGGATTTGAATAGTTGAGGATTTAAACAAAGTCAAAGATTTGAAAGCTAAAGCCGCACTATGAACTAAATTCTTTTTATTTTTATTGAATGCTTTATTCCAAAGCAGCAGAATATACATTGGGTACAAATGGAACATTTACAGAAATTGACTATATTCTTGGCCACATGGCAGCTTTTAATAAATTTAGAAATATTATAATTCCATAGAGTATGTTTTCTGACAAAATTGAATTAAATTAGAAGTCAAAAAGATTATTTAGATCCTCCCAAAAGATGGGAAATTGAACACTCTTCATAAATGCCTTAAGAGATCAAAATGAATACTAAAAAAGATTTGAAGTGCATGAATCTTTTTTTTATTAGAAAATGATTTGGATACAGCATAATAAGTGATTTTACTAAAGAAGTTGCTTAGAGAAAATGCTATCGGGTTAAAGGCTTTATTAGAAAACAAAAGTCTAAAACTAATGATTTAAGCATCTTCCTGTAGAAGTTAGAAAAAGATACAAATTAAATACAAAATAAGTACAAAGGAGGATAAAACACAGCTGAAACTGGAAATTAAGTAAATATAAAGTGGACAAAATAAAAAAATCAGTGAAAACAATTGGTTTTGAAAAAAATCAATAAATTTGATAAATCTCCAGAGTGATCAGGGAAAAAATAAAGAAAACATATTATTGATAGAAGGAGTCAGAGAGAGGCATAAGTGCAGAACCTACATCTATTAACATTTTAATAAGTAAATTTTATGAATTTTTATACCAGTATGTGAAACATAATTTAGATGAAATGGAAAAATTCATTGAAAGGAACATATAACCAAAATGGGCTAAAGAGAAAAGAATAATGATAGTTTTATATCCAATAGTATTAAATTTGTAATTGAAAATATTCCCAGAAGGAAAATTTCAGTCTTAGCATAACTAATAAATTCTGTCAGAGGTTTAAGGAAGAAATAGTGCCAATATACACAAAATATTTTTCAAAAACAGGATGGATGTGAATACTTGCCATGTCATTTTATGAAGGTAGTATCATCTTGATACCCAAGCTAGGCAAAAAGGCATTACAATAAAAGTAACTTAGAATTTTATACCTGTATGAACTTAAGTGCATAACTTTTTAAATGTTAGAACATCAAATCCAACAGCATATAAAAAAGATAATAAATCATGACAATTGGAATTTATCGTAATAATACAAAATTGGTTTAACCTTTGAAGATCTAGTAATTTATCATATTAATAGGATAAAGGAGAAAAATCTGGATTCTTAATAGTTATAGAAACAATATTTGACAAAATTCAGTGAACAACTATTTATGGAAAACTCTCAGCATTTCAATAATAGAAGAAATTTTGTTTACCCTAAGTAAAGGAAGTCTAAATAAATGGAAAGTTTATCTTTTATGGATTAGAACACTTGATAAAGGAAATTATTATCTATCTAATCAAACAAAAACTATGGCTAACCTATTAATGGAACAAAAACTAAGGTTTTTTCTCTTCAGATTAGAAATAGGAAAGGATGCCCCCTCTCATCACTTCTATTTAGCATTGTCCTAGGTCAGGGGTCAGCAAACTCCAGCCTGCAGGACAGTCACTTGTTTTTGTAAGTAAATTTTTTTAAAACATTTTTTTAAATTTATTTCACAGAGAGAGAGACATCACAAGTAGGCAGAGAGGCAGGGGGAAGCAGGCTCCCTGCTGAGCAGAGCCTGATGCGGGGCTCAATCCCAGGACCCTGAGATCATGACCTGAGCTGAAGGCAGAGGCTTAACCCACTGAGCCACCCAGGTGCCCCTGTAAGTAAAATTTTAATGGAAGATAGTGATATCAATTTGTTTATATATTGTTTTTTTTAAAGATTTTATTTATTTATTTGTCAGAGACAGAGCGAGAGAGAGAGCAAGCGAGCACAGGTAGACAGAGTGGCAGGCAGAGGGAGAAGCAGGCTCCCTGCTGAGCACAGGTAGACAGAGTGGCAGGCAGAGGGAGAAGCAGGCTCCCTGCTGAGCAAGGAGCCCGATGTGGGACTCGATCCCAGGACGCTGGGATCATGACCTGAGCCGAAGGCAGCTGCTTAACCAACTGAGCCACCCAGGTGTCCCTGTTTATGTATTGTTTATGGCTGCTCTTACCTGCATGGTAGAGTTGAGTGTAGCAGAAACTATAACTAATTAGCTTAAAATATTTATTATATGATTCTTCAAGAATAAGTTTGTCAGTCCTTAAACTGAGTAGTGCAATGTGTGTGTGAGAGACAGAGAGAAAGAGAGCGATTGTGTGGAAATTGGGAGGAAAAAAAGGAAATTGTCTTTATTTTCAGTTAGCATATTCAGGTACAAGAAAAATCCTGCTTAATCTACAAAACTAATAAGACACCTAAGGTCACAGGTGAAAGGTTTAGTTTTACAAAACAGTTTCTCTTCAATATACTAGCTATAAGTACTTGAATATATAGAATTTAAGAATTGATAATATTTGTATTAGCATTGAAACATGAAAGACTTAGGGAAACAGTATTTAACTCAAATTTGAAAGCTTGAAGTAAGTTTTTTTTGTTTTTTTAATTTATTTATTTGACAGAGAGAGATCACAGTAGACAGAGAGAGGGGGAAGCAGGCTCCCTGCTCAGCAGGGAGCCCGATGCGGGACTCGGTCCCAGGACCCTGAGATCATGACCTGAGCTGAAGGCAGCGGCTTAACCCACTGAGCCACCCAGGCACCCCTTGAAGTAAGTTTTTTTTTGGCAAAATGTGTTTATTAAATACAAAAGTACAGGTTGACCTATTTAAAAGACCTGTAGAAAAAAATAATCATACAATGCTACCAGAAATTAAATAAAATCTAGTAGATGAAACAGTATACCGTATTCATAGATTTGAAGGCTTAGAAAGTTGGAAAGTTGCCTTCCTGATTTCAGTACTTATTATAAAATTATACCAATGGGTTGATTGTGGCAGGGGTATAAAATCAATGAAATAGAATAGAGTGCCAGAAATAGTGCTCTTCCTACAGGAAGAGTTGCATCCTGACTGGAGTCCAAGTTACAAAGAAAAACTCAGCAGATACTATATATTCTGTGCAATATCATAAATATCTGTCTGGTGAGAGCAAATGTGTATTAATGTATAACATGTACACTAAACATAACACTATGCTAAGAATTTGGAGTACCCCCCTTCACTTAATATATTTGAATTTTCTGTAATTCCAACTAGACACTGAGTTTGTAATTTGATTATATGCTGCTGATGGGCATCAGTGTTTCGTATGGAAGCATATATGGTAAATATCTAAGATTTATACAACCAGCAATTCAGACAATTATGCATTCTTGCAAAAAGTATATTGTTGCTATGTTTATGATTTAAATATAGAACATATATTAAATGCTCTGTGATTTCCATTTGTGCATGACTTGGGAGATCACTAAAATTTCTTTTGAAATATGAATCTAATACAACTATGGAATTCATATTAATGGATATAGAAATATATAGAAATATCCCTGATTGAATATATTTACTCCAAGCTGAAAGATCAATTTAACATATTGCCAAATGTGATTTAAATAGAAAATCTTGAAAGCAGCCAGAGAACAATATATGCAGAGGAAAATCAATATGAATGGTAGTTGACAACTCTTCAGAAACAATGGAGATCAGAAGACAAACTAAAATTTTAAAGTATGGAAAGAAAATGTCAGCCCAGAATTCTATATTTAGTGAAAATGTTTTGCCAAAAAAACTCATCATTTCAAGCTTTCACATTTGAATTTGTTTCTTGTACTTGTGTTAATAAGAAATATGAGGACATTCTTAGCTATAGTGAGAATAAGTCCTGATTTTCCAGACTGGACAGGAGCTTAAAATACATACAGTCTGTAGGCTGGATCTAAACAGGACCCTCCTGACACAGAGTTTAATTGTAAAATCAAGCATAATGTATATAATTAACTCTAGGCAAAAAATAAATGCAGTTTAGAAATAAGATGATTCTTGGTAAAAAGAGTATTTGTGAAATTGACATTAGACTCTCAGTACCTGAATATTTAACATCTGATACCCTTATCCAACTGTTATCTGTTCTGAACCTGGCTCACAAAGCTGTCCTCTGATAATCAAGTGATTTTTCCATCTACATCTGCCAAGAAGAAAAATGTAACAGCTATGCTCACACAAGTCTTACATCCCATTTAGCAGTATCATTTTTTGTTGTTGTTAAATTAATAAACTGGCATTCCACTTGATGTATCAGTTTCTTATGAGCTTAGTTAACATGAGTTAGCCTCCTTGAACATTATCATAATGGTTCCCTGAATGATCAATTTTTAAGACTTTCCTGAAATCTCATTTTTCTATCCATAGCAATCTGTAGAAGATGAATAAAACCCTTCATCCCTTAATTAAAAAAAAAACTTTTTATTTGATACAACTTCAAACTTAAAGGAGAATTGAGAGAAGAATCCAAGGAATTCATTTTATAGTCCTTATCCAGATTTAAGAATCCTTTACACTTTTCCTTATTTTCTTTATTATTTTATCTGTATACACACATATATCTGTGTATATATACATACATATACATGCAGGGATATTTTTCTAATGATGTATTAGGGGCATAATTTTCCCTTTCCCCTGGATATTTCAGTATTTCTTAGGAAAATGGGTATTCTGTCATGTAACAACATATTATAAAAATCAGAAAAATTAACATAATTTGATACAGTGTTGTGACATAACCCATAGTCCATGTTCAATTTGTTAATTGTTCTCCAAATGTCCTTTATAGACCCTTCTCCCATCCCCTAGTTCAATGTCCAAGCCACTGTTTTTTTTTAATTTTGTTGTATCTAATATTTCCTTACCCAGTCTTTATCTTTTTTAGTTTGACATTTTTGCTGCAGACATTTTGTAACACATCCTTTAGAGTTCCCTTGATGTTTCCTTTTGATTAGATTTGGGATACACATTTTTGGTGAAATACCCCAAATGATGTGTCCTTCTTAATGAATCATACCAAGAGGCATCATGATATTATTTTGGCTCAATTGTGGTTATGTAAACTTTGATCTCCAATTAAGTTGGTGTTGAGAGGTTTCTCTTTTATAAAGTTATTGTTCTTTCCTTTGTAATTATCCTTTCACTACCACCCCAGTGGTGTTGTACCGTCTTCCAATATCACAGATTAGTTTTGCAGGTTTTTGATCTTTATATATCTGGAATCCCATGATATGTACTCTCCTTGTATATATTCTTTCATTTTACATTATGTTTGTGAGATTGATCCATATTGCTATGCAGTTGTTATATGTTTATTCTTATGACTATATCGTATTCCATTACATGAATATATCACCCTTCATGAGCAATTGAGCAATTTTTCAGTTTGTAGTATGAAAAATGTGCTCTGTAAACATTATTGTAAATGTCATTTACAGAATCTGTTGGGTATATATCAAGGAAGATTAGAATTGTTGAGTTGCATGTATCCAGTTATTCAGAGTTGGCAGACATTTCCAAAGAGTTTTCCAAAAGGGTTGGTTGTACCAACTTTTGTTCTGTCTAGAAGTGAATGAAGGTTCTGGTAGATCTGAAATAAAACATTTTTTAAAAATTTTTCCTTTCCAATTATGATGTGTTTTTTTTTCTTTCCTTATTGTACTTGCTATTACCTCCAAGAAATGTTGAGTAGCTTTTTTGTCATGAATGAGAGTTGAATTTTATCGAATGAATTTCCTTCCTCTATTTGAGATGTTCATGTGATTTTCAGTTTATTTTCTATGTATTAAATCACATGGATTGATTTTTTAATGTTAAGCCAACCTAGAATTACTAGATTGAAACTATTTGGAAATAAGTCATCCTTTTTATATACATCTGGATTATGTTTGGTAATATTTTATTAAGGATTGTTGTGTCTATGTCCAAGAGAGGAGTTGGTCTCTAACTTCTCTTTGTTATAATGTCCTTGTTCTCTTTTTGTATCAAACTTATGCTGGCCTTATAAAAAGAGAGGAGTTCTCTTTCTATTTTCAGAAGAGTTTTAGTAATATTAGGGCTATTTCTTTAGATTTGAAAGAATTCTTTGTTGAAGTTTTTTGGGGTAGGGGTTTTATTTGTGAAAAGTTTTTAAGTAATTGGCTCAATTTCTTCATTAGACATAAGAACATTGAGACTTTTAATGTCCTGTCAATTTTAGTAAATTGTGTTTGTTAGGGATTTTTTTATAGCTCATTGAAATTGTTAAATTTTTTGGCATAAATTTTAATAACTTCTTCTTTTTAAAAAATATGTTGGTAGGATATTTGTTGATGTCATTTTCATTCCTGATATCAATTTCTGTTGTCACCTTTTTTTCCTTCTTTACTCATGCTACTTCATTACCAATTTTATTAGTCTTTTCAGAGAAGCAGTCTTTAGTTTTGTTGATTATCTCTATAGTGGATTTATTTTCCCTTGATGAATATCTGATTTTGCATTCTTTCTTTCCATCTTTATGCTTAATGGGCTCATACTTTTCTGGACTTTTCTCATTTATATTCTTCTGTAGTACTTCTTTAAGACTATGGTTTCCTTTGTTTAGCTCTATCCCTAAGCTTTGATAGGTCATATGCAATGGTTAGTATTCATATATTTTAAAATATTTTCTGACCATCAGTGTGATTTCTTCTTAGACAAATAGTAGTTTAAAATATATATATTATTTGATTTCCAGCTTTAATTCCTCTGTGAAAATGGAAATGTTCAGTATCTGAGATACCCTATATAGTTGTTGTTAGTCATTTGTTGCTACTGAACACTAGATACATGGCTAGTGCAATTGAGGAACTGAATTTTATTTATATTATTTATCTTTAAGGAACTGAATTTTAAATTTTAGAATACATTTTATTTTTTTATTTTTTAAAAGATTTTATTTATTTATTTGACAGACAAAGATCACAAGTAGGTAGAGAGGCAGGCAGAGAGAGAGGAGGAAGCAGGCTCCCTGCTGAGCAGAGAGCCCGATGTGGGGCTCGATCCCAGGACCCTGCAATTGTGACCTGAGCCGAAGGCAGAGGCTTTAACCCACTGAGCCACCCAGGCGCCCCTAGAATAAATTTTAGAATAAAATTTATTTAATGTAAATAGCCACATGTTGCTAGCGTCGTCTCTAATAGTCAGCATAGTCAGGGTTGCCAACAATTTTCTACATTGACATACTGAAGAGTATAATACTCGATGAAGACTTAACTAATAAGTTACCGGTATTTTGAATCTCTTGATCTGGGTAGAATGCACAGTGTCCTCTGGAACCTAGATGTGTGTTTTAGATTTGGAGTCCAAAGGGGAATTGATTGATCCTTGGTTAACACTAATGATTCTCTTGACTATGGAGTTAATGATCTTGAGATCACTGATGATATGCTAAAATAATATTCATTGTGTTAGACAGATCTGATTACATAATTTAGAAGAGAATTGGAAGAATGTGAAGAAAGTCTAGTATGGCTCAAGAAGGGCCAGTGACAAATATTTTAAAACCTATTCTTCATTTGTACGTGTCTTTCCTTTCTGCCTTTCTAATTCAGCATTTATAAGAAGAATCTTCTTTCACTCCACTCCAAGGTGTTATATTCCCATAATAATATCCTAGAAAAAAAATGGAAGAGTAAAAATACAAGGTATGGTCAAAGAGGAGTGAAAGCTTGAATTCAGTAAATAACTGGGTTTCTAATTAGAAACTATGACATCTGAAAAACTAAAAATCCAATTAGAATTCAGTTATCTATTGAGGAAAACATGATTACAATCCTTATACCTTATAATTACCATCATGCGTTTCCTTATTCTTTTTGTTAAATATTTCATTGACTTACCTCACAAGCTCCTGTAATTTTGAGTAAATCAAGGATATGTACTGATGTAGACCTTAGATAGCTAATATATTTTTTCTTTCACTGAATCAAAGGTGAGTATAATTATTTTCAGGGAAAACTCATGAAATTACCATCTGCTTTAAAGAAACTCCAGCAAATTCTGAGTTTCAGGGACTAGAATCATATCTTCTAGTTATAAACAGGAGAAAAATAATCCTCTGGGGCCCTATGCACATTACTTTCCAAAAATAAAGCTCTTGTCTTTTAGTAACACATCAAAGTTGTACCGTGAAGTTGGTAACAGCGCAGAGAAAAGAAAGAAACAGTTTTAAGAATACTTTAGAGCTTGGGGACATTTCAGGATGAAAGTTCTTTAGGATTTTGCTACATTGGTAGAATACCAACATTATAGTTCCTCTATGAAATGTCACCATCAGAGAGATTAATTTTAGAAATATGGGATCACAGAAATGTTTCCATTGATGTAGGTTACTTTGTTGAACTCCAAAAATGTGTCAAGGGTAACAAATCTATCTGACATGTCCAGTCAAGGATCTGTTTTAAGCAGAAACCATGGCTTGCAGGACACTGTTTAATTTTAATTTTCTTTTTCAACCACAGAAAGGAGTCTTTGTTTGCAGTTAGGATGAACACCTGTGGAATCCTTAAACATTTACAGACTTGTCTTTAAAAGCTCTATAGTACAGTTAAGATTTAATCTCTCAAAGTGGTATAAATAACGTAGACATAGCCTTAGGTGCCAGTTCTTCCCACAGCACATAGAAAAACATAACAGCAGTAAGAACTTCTTCGATGATTTTCATATGGCTCAAGTATAACACTGCCAAAAAGGCAGAGGGGAGCAGTGTAATCTGGAGATATAGCCTTCTTGATGCTAGTAATAATGTGCTAAAGTTTAGAAACGGGAAATATCAGGGTTCTGGCAAAGCTAAAATTATTCAGAAGAAATAAAATTCAGATGGTTTCTTGCTCAAAAGCTTGGATCTCACTCTGAAGTTCTTGTAATTGAAAGGAAAGTGACCATAAGAATGTCCAAGCAGTTCTGGGCCTAAGCATTGACCTTCCATATCCCTTTAATAAAATCTAACGATATTTCCATGTTTATCCATGACATTAAAATATCTCTGCTGGACTTGAATGTGGAAGTTCAATCTAAATTTCAAACTGAGCATATATTAGACATGAAGTAAGATGTGCAAAACAGCGTATTGGCTACTAAAAGGGATAACAAGAAGTGTAAGATGTGGTTCTAATTCCAGAGATGATTAAAATCTAGTAACTAAGATGAGGAGAAAATATTTGAGAGGTAATATATATATGATATATATATATCATATATAGCATATATAGTTGAAAGGGGAAATTTGGGGAAGGTGTTTTCTGGAAAATCTTGGTAGAAGAGAAAATGAGATTTAATAATGGCAAAGCTCCACACATGTAGATGTGATGAGGGCAAGATATTCTTGACAGGAGTATTAACGTAGATCTGGAGAAATGGAGAGACAGGAAGTAACTGATTTTAGCTGGAGTGATAGGTTTATTAGAGGAATAGTAAGTTTGGAGATTCCCTCCCCACCCCCCCCAAAAAATGTGGAGGGACTGGAATTCCAAAGTGTAGTAATTTAAGAAAACAGGACTTTGGAAAGCTTATCTAATGGATGGAAACAAGCATAATGTAGGTGTTCAGTAAATATTTGATGAGTTAATGAAATGGGAGATTATCACTGAACATTTTTACAGAAAAGCAGATACATTAGGAATGAGCTCCTCACTCCCTAAGAATAGAATTAGAGTCATTACATGATGTACTGAAAATGCAACTGCTCTTTCTGGAGCTACACATTAAGACTGGTACTAAGCTCACAATCTAACTTTCTTTTTGCAAGGTAAAAGAACTCTAAACTTTGTGCTCCCCCTTTCACTTAGTGCCTCCCAAACTCTGTTATCATATGACCTTTCTTTCTGAAAGGCTATTTTTTATCCTTCCTTCTCTTTTTTTCTAGAGGACATATTTCTCTGTTCCAAATCACCTTCTGGGTAATCAACCCCGATCCCTTTCAGGTAGTGTTAATTACTTCCCCATCTGTACAGAAGTGTGCACTACTCTTGCTATACTGTACATTGCAAGTACAAGTCTTTTCACATGTTTATATCCCATGCTTAACTCTGCCCCTGTCAAACAATCTTTAGCATACTATATGATCACTGAATATCTACTGAGTTAAATACATACTTTCCAGTATCACAATGTTGATAGCAGAGTGAAAATTTTATAAAACAATTTATTCCTGGAAATGAAAAAAAAAAAGGTGAAGGATTGCTGTCCTCTTTGATGATGCTTCCTTAGTATCTGAAGGGAAGAAATAAGGAGGTGGTAATTCTAAGTTTCCTTGTGAATTCTAGGTTCAGCTTTTTACTAATATACTTTCATTTTAGTTTTAGACATTTCATATATCTGTGTGTACATAAATATGCATATATACATACACATATGTTCATATATAAGTATATTATATATAATCTTAATGATCTCTCTTTTTCTGCACACAAACATGCACACACATGCATTCTTAGTTGACAGGAGGATCTGCAAAAATGCCATGCTTCTGCCAGCATGGCTTTCCAAACAGGTTTCATAGAAATAAATGAAATAATCAAAACAAATCTTACTTTTCCTTCAGCCATACATTTACTTGGTTACTTGTTGAGTTATTTATTTTGCTAGGAATTTCTGAATTTAGTAATTAGAGATGAGTAATGAGTAGATAGCCTGTGGAACAAATCAGATAAATAAAGATGTAGGAGTTCAAAAGAAGTTTCTGAAATGTTCCTACTTTAAGCTTCTCATATCTTTTGGGGATTTTGCTTTTTTTTAAAAAAATTTCATTCCAGAAACCCACAGGTGGACTTCAGAGAGTTTGTGAGCTCCTTTAATCACTATGCTACATTTTGTAATATGTTCATTTTTGGGGGGGGAAATTTTCTTTTTCCCCCTTGTTTTCTTTTTTGTAAAATCAGACTTCCACAATATATGACTGTAAAAGTATTCTATTCTGTCTACTTTAATGTGTTAGACAATATGTTATCTATTCAGTAATAGTAATTAGAGTAATAACCACCAAATAATATCAAACTGATTATATCTTTTAATCTTCTTAACTCTAAGAAGTAGTTTTTTTTTTTTTAGACCTTCAGTTTTCTGATGATTAAATTGAAATTCAGATCCCAAGCATCCTGCATAAGCTAAACTCACTATTCCATGGTAGGCAGTGGAGCCATGCCTCTCATCTCTCCAAATCTGCATTTCATTTCAATAGACTTGTTCCTTGCCCCATCAACCATATGTTCTCCAGGAATCTCTCTCCTTCCATCTGTCTTCCTCTGTGTACAAGCACGATTAGTCCTTGAACAGCTTGTCCAACTGTGCTTGATCTCAATTCCCACCCTGGTTCCAGGTCTTCTGAACATGGAAGGTTTGAGGGCAGAGAAAACTGACACAGCAGAATTGGTATTTTTGAGTTGGCCATCAGGAAATCAGTCTGGTCATACTTCACTGCAGGGGTTAGAGTGCTGGCATAGGGGAGTGGAAATGTAATCAGCAGAAAGAGCTTTGTACCAGAAATTTGGAGGCAGATAAGGAAAGGAGTGAACTTGGAATAAAGCAGAGAGGAGACAGGCAAACGGAGGGGAGGCCAGTTGGTATCAAGGACCTCGGTTCAAGCAGGAAAGGCTCTGTATCTCATTCCTAGTGCTGCCATACCTTCATAATGTTGGAGATCCTGATCCCAGGAGCCCTCAGTGACTCTGCCACAGTCTCTGACTACAGTCTTAAATATTCCTCTTTGGACAAAGGGAAACAGTTTCAAGGAAGTTGAGGCCATATCCATGTATGTACCCAACTCTCATAGGGAAATTTAAAGCATCTTAATTCATCAGTGATACCTTTATACTGTGTGAATTCTGAGACAGCTGGAACTTTGTGAGGCTAAACCATCTTTATTATTTTCTAACCCGAGATCCTATATTACAGTGGGAGCCTGAGTGTTTCTTCCTTCTTCCTCATCCTCTCCCTGGAGGCTTTCACCTGCCAAAACTAAGGGAAGATTTTGCAGTGGTACTTAAACCTAAAGAGGAAACAATGCTGGATTATGGTTTCTGAGGACCTCAGCTCTATCTCATTTATTCTTTTTGTTTAAATTGAGGAATTGAGGTGCAGAAATGTCATACACCTAAAGGAGGTAGAAGCCTGGAGCCCTCAGATTTCTGACTCAGAACCATTCCCTTTATCCTGTGAAATGTCAGTACACATTTTCTCAATAATATTACTCACTGACCAGAAAATAAGTTGGTCACTACTGCTTATTTTTCTTTTATTTTTAATAACTATTCCATTAGTACAATAACTTCTTGTCATATAAATCCATAGTTATTTGTATCAGCGCATGCACTGAACTAATCATGTCAATGTTTAGTCCTATTATGGGCCATTTAGCTCTCCCACTACATTTGATGCAAACCAGACATTGTGATTGGGCAAACTCTAGGACACAAACAGTTTCACAAAATGTACATGTTTTCCACCACTAAAGGAACAATATGCTTTGCAAGTAAATGCTATTAACATTGAAGAGGCCATCCAAAACAATATAATAAAGGTCAGCAGGGTATCTCAACATTCCCTGCCTGCTTAGCCCTAGGACTCTGGGCAGTGGAGGTGAAGAAAGGGTAGTGCTGAGAAAGGGAATGGGTCCAGAGTTAAGTGATACTTGAATTGACCTTTTAGGTCACTGAGAGCAGATTGCAAACAAATTTTCAAAGCTATTGAAATTTTTCTTCGAGCTTTCCCCTTATGGATAGCTTATTTTAATCAGTAAGAAAACTTCTTCCCTGTCTGATGAAATCCTGGAGCCCTCATCCCAAAATGTCTTTGGCTGACCCAAACTTCACTTTTTGTGGCATGTAACTTGGAGAATGAAAGAGCTAAAGACAAAAGGTTGATATCCAGGATCTATAAAGAACTTCTCAAACTCAACACACACAAAACGGATAATCATATCAAAAAATGGGCAGAAGATATGAACAGACACTTATCTAATGAAGACATACAAATGGCTATCAGACACATGAAAAAGTATTCATCATCACTAGCCATCAGGGAGATTCACATTAAAACCACATTGAGATACCATGTTACACCAGTTAGAATGGCCAAAATGAGCAAGACAGGAAACAACGTGTGTTGGAGAGGATATGGAGAAAGGGGAACCCTCTTACACTGTTGGTGGGAATGCAAGTTGATGCAGCCACTCTGGAGAGCAGTGTGTAGATTCCTCAAGAAGTTAAAAATAGAGCTTCCCTATGACCCTGCAATTGCGCTACTGGGTATTTACCCCAAAGATACAGATGTGGTGAAAAGAAGGGCCATCTGTACCCCAAGGTTTATAGCTGCAATGGCCACGGTCGCCAAACTGTGGAAAGAACCAAGATGCCCTTCCACGGACGAATGGATAAGGAAGATGTGGTCCATATACACTATGGAGTATTATGCCTCCATCAGAAAGGATGAATACCCAACTTTTGTAGCAACATGGACGGGACTGGATGAGATTATGCTGAGTGAAATAAGTCAAGCAGAGAGAGTCAATATGGTTTCACTTATTTGCGGAGCATAACAAATAACACGGAAGACATGGGGAGATGGAGAGGAGAAGGGAGTTGAGGGAAATTGTGGGGGAGATGAACCATGAGAGACTATGGACTCTGAAAAACAACCTGAGGGTTTTGAAGGGGCGGGGGGTGGGAGGTTGGGGGAGCCAGGTGGTGGGTATTATGGAGGGCACGCATTGGGCACTGGGTGTGTTGTAAAACTATGAATTCTGTTACACTGAAAGGAAATGAAATTTTAAAAAATCTAAAAAAAAAAAAAGAAAGAGCTAAAGTTTTGCAATCCTCTCTTTCCTCTGTTGAGATGATTAGCACTATTCAGTGATTGCCCTCTCAGCCTCCATCCTGTTGTAAACAGGTAAACTCTGAGCCACTGAAGTTTTGGTTTGTAAGTCACCATATCCTAAACAGAAGCTAGTATGTCCTAACTGGTATATTTCCCACTGTTTTCCCTAATGATAAAAAGTCTGTGGACTTCTGCATTGGAAACAGGAAGTTGAAAGAGTTGCTTATATATTACTAATTTGAATTTAAGCAGAATGGACACTGGTGTTCTAAGGCTAAGTTAGTTGAAGGCAAGAGTACACTTTGCATTAAGAGCAAGCAAACCTGGTGAGACGAGAAAGGGAGTGGTTTTTCCATTTAAACGTGGCTGTGAGACCCAAGTGTTTTAGAGGAGGACATTAAGTGACACTTTCTGGAATGACATATCATCCCAGTCATTGCTAGGACAATTTTTTTAACCTTTTGTTTCCCCCATCTGTTAAAAAAAAGAGAAATATTTATTACCGATATTTTTCTACTATTGTTACTAAGAAGATTAAATTAATTAATGCATATAAAATACCTGGCATAATGCTTGGGTTTTAGTAATAAGTTACTAAATGGAAACAATTTTGTTCCAACATTTTTTTTTCATTCCATCTCAATTTCTGTCTGAGTATGGCCATGCTTTCTTCATCAGTGTAAGAATAATTATTTTCATTTATATGAACAGCTTACCATTTATGCCTAATGATGTGTAGCACAATAGCTGTTATACATATCATTAAATGTGTGTCTGATTAACCTTCTTGTAATTTTAATTGCAATACAAAATACCTCTTGTGCATACTCAGCCATCAGAGACTGGGGCTCATGAAACATGGTTGACTGCTTTCAACCTGAAAGAATTATAGGGAACATCGATCACACACAGCATAAGTCATACACCTGAGAACAGCAGAGCACAAAGAAAAGAACACAGGGTTAGGAGTCATGTAGACCAAGGACTGAAACCTTTAGGTCCATCACTATAACTTATTCAGTCTTCAGACAGCTTTTCTCTGTGAAACATGGCTAGTGATACCTATCATGTAGGATTTGTGAAGAATAGATATGCTGTATATACAATGTTCAACAAGGATCTTGGAACACAGTAAAAAATTTATTAGCTGTTACTATTTTTATAACTCTGGACTTTAATTAAATGGGACTTCTAGAAGCCCATTGTATTTAGCTACCTCTGCTTTGCAGGTACGATATCACATCCTATGCTCTCATTCTCTGAAAATGCAGAATATGAGACACCAGCATGATTTGTCCAAGGTCATGTACCTTGTAAGGGGAAGAGAGAAGCTGAGCCAGCTTGGTGCCCCACCTCTTCCTTTACTTCCCTCTTTCACTCAGCCTGTGCACACTGCTGGCAAAAAAACCTGAGGCATACATTCCTCTGACGTTGAGTCAGTGGCATCCTGTGCCTGCCCAAAGAGAGGAAGCACATTTGAGTCAGGAGGAAATACAACTGCCAAGTAGGAAAGATATCAAAGAACAGAGGACAGCTGACCTGTTCTGGGCTGCAAATATGGCAAAAAATCCACGTCAAAATGGTTCCTTGGACCCAAGAAACTTGAGAACATTAAAAATCTGTAAGTATGAGTCACACCCTCCTGTGGGAAGGAAACTAGAACTATCTCCTACTAACCAGAACATGTCTTCACGGGGCCTGTGCCCCAATTTTCCCCAGCCCTGTCTTTTTGGTTACCATCTCTGAATACTTTCTTCCTTGTTTAGAGTCTTGACCATGGCCCAGGTTAAGTATAGACTGAGTAATATCTGAGCTGTCTTGGGTGAAAGCTGCACATTATCACAGTAGAGTAGCTGCTCATCAGAGGACCCCATCTGCTGTATGTAGTCTGATACTTCCTCAGAAGATTTGTGTGAACCTTGATTCAGAGCTCCATGGGACATGAATAGACAAGTCACACTTGACTACTCTATCTCTTTCTTGCCTGTTTTCATCTTGGCTAGGTCTTCCCTCTGAGGTCCTGGGAACAGTATATTACAGTCATTTGAATTTTGACATAGTACTTTGCAAGGGAGAGGAATTACTTTACTTTTTAGGTGTTCTTACAAAAAAAAGTCATTGCTAGGACGAAATAAGAGAATGTGGGTTAATTAGACATATATTAGTGTGTGTCTAGAAAATATACTGGATATATATTATGTCTAGAAAAATGTCTAGAAAATGATAGTTTCCCTTTTTTTCTTATAAAATAAAACCTAAATCTAGAGAAATAGAGTTATAATAAATATATTCCTGATTACTTAAAAAACTGCAAGGGTTAAAGATAGGAAAAGGTGTGAATTCCCCCATCATCATAAATATTTCATTTTCTACATTTATAATGTAAAATTTATAGGAAAAAAAAACAAGAAAATTTAAAAAGAAGTCCCTATGGATAAGCAGTGTACCATTAGTGTGTATTGTATGCATAGGTATATCATTTAAAATTAATTTAAATTACCTTTCAGACATCAGAAAACTTTCAATAAAGGAAGAAAAAGTAGTAGAAGTTTGACATGGCTTTTTGTTAATGAATTCAGAGTACAAATGAAGTTATTTGAGGATAAATATTTTTCTGGTTATGATAAAATCTAGGTATGATTTCTGGTTATGAGCTTGTGGTTTAGAAGATTAACGATGTTATAGCTGGAGGAGTTATTTTTCATCATGTTCTTAGGGAAGGTCCTGGTAAAAGCCTATCCCATGATTAAAACTGAGGATCCCATGATGCCCAATGATTTAAAAAATTCCAAACAGATGTATTTTGTAATAACTAAACACTTTGTCTCTTAACGTCTTTCTTCATTGCAATTATTGAACAGTGGGGAAAGAATTAACTTCTTTTTCTATATTAAGTGAAGTGTCAAAGAGGGAGAAAATATGCTTCTGTTTAGGTTCTACAAGCTTGAAGTTCTGAAATGTCATTTTCTTGGAAGCCATATCATTCATATTACTGGTTTTAATGTGAAATATTGTATATAACTTACTTATATTAACAAGCCCATCTATCACACCACTGATGCCTCAACTAGTTTGAGAGGAATACTATGGAAATGTTGGTGTGTGCCAGGATTGCTTGTTTGTGGTACTTGGTTACTCCAGGTCTGTCTGACACATAAACTGCATGGGCCTATTTCTTGAACATGATTCTCATTTGTGCTCCCATGTGCTGGTAAGGGCTGGCTGGATGCATTTGAGGAGGAATCTGTAACTGTTACACGCTCATCTAGATAATAGAATTGAGGCAGTTGTACATGAATAACAGTGAATGTCGTCTACCTTGCAAGCTGCTGAGGATGATGAGATGGTCAGAGTGCCAATAGAATATTATATAGTGTAGTAAGGACTACTTTTGATCCTCTAGGTAACTCTAGAGGAATATGAGAATAATCTCCAAAGTCCTTCTAATTGCTGTCATTGCCATGGGTGTAACTAAACTATTTAGTGTTGAGGGTCCTGCAAAAATAAGGAAAAAAAAATGATGATGGTGGAGATAATGGCTGATATATATGTATATACATATTAGTTATAGTATATTATTAGTTATATATCTATATGTAAAATAAAACATATGAATATATATGAATAAATATAGTGCATTAGTATCTGAATATATATAGTGCATCCAGGTACAATTATTATTTTTTGTTTCCTTAAATTAAAACTTTTATAAACTCCTTCCCTTCCCCTTTAACCCAGATTTCAGAAAGTATAGAATCATGCTCTTGTCTCATCTATCCTCATTTTACAGATGAGGAGACAGTTTCAGAAAAATGAAGTAGCTTGCCAAAGGCTAAATTTTAATCAATATAATATATAGTGTGAGAGGAGTAACTACTGAATTAGGTTAGCAAAACATTATTACATAAGAGAAAGCCCTTGGGAACAGTGACAGGACAGCTTTTCTTTCCCCAGGTCATTATTCACGTTAAAAAGCAATAAATGTTCCTACCCCTCTTCATGTTTCTAAGGGCAAAGGAAGAGGTCTTCATACTTCAAAAATAAATTATTTAACCTGTACTGTGAGGCCCTGAACTTATGCTAAGCATATAGCTGTGAACAGGACAAACATGATCCCTGCACTCAGAAACGCAGCTGTGAAAAGATAAACGATTCTGGGATGAGGACATGAGAATCTTTAGGAAGGGTACCTATCAGAACATTAGGATGAAAGTTATAAATATTTGAATTTATAATTGATCCAGGTTTTAACTATTTGAAGTAGGTAAAATATGGAGGGAAAGAGAAAATTTTAGGTCGGATTGTGAGGAAATTCTCTTCAAACTCATTACTGTCAGGTTTGCAGCTTAGTTCATGTTCAGATTATGGTTTGATTGTTAACACTTAGGCCTTGCTTTTTATTCAATATAATGACCTTAAATTCAAGTGTTAACCCTTCAAATACCTTCAAAGAGCAATTTAAGCTAATTATAAATCAGAACCACTTTTCTTTCTGGATGAATCAAATCAAAAATAGTGTGCTCGGGGCACCTGGGTGGCTCAGTCATTAAGCATCTGCCTTCGGCTCAGGGCATGATCCCAGGTTCTGGGATGGAGCCCCACACCGGGCTTCCTGCTCAGCGGGGAGCCTGCTTCTTCCTCTCCCTCTCCCCCTGCTTGTGTTCCCTCTCTTGCTGTGTCTCTCTCTGTCAAATAAATAAATAAAATCTTTAAAAAAAATAGTGTGCTCACTTCATAATAGGGTGTTATGTGCTTTTTAGCAAATAAGGACAAGACAATGGAGTGTCTACTATATGTCAGGCCTGTGACAGAAGAATAAGTAAAGGAGCATATATTCCAAAGTTATTGCCCCCAAAAACAAAGCACATAAAATCTTAACATTGGATTTTGAAAATTTAAAACTGATATAAAATGTGGATGATAGATTTTATAATGTATCATTATTATGGTTCTCCAGAGAAACAACAGGAGATACATATATGAGAGAAAGAGAAGGAGGGAAAGAAAGGGAAAAAAAGATACATATAGAAAGACTGACTCATTTTATGGAATTGGCTCATGCAGTTATGCAATTGTGGGGGCTGGCATGTCTGAAATTTATAGGGCAGGGCAGCAGGCTGGAAATTCAGGCAGGGTTTCTATGATGCAGTCTTGAGGAATTCTCTTTCTATTTTGGGAAACGTATGTTTGCTTCTAAGTCCTTCTGCTTCTAAGGTCTTCAACGGATGGGATGAGGCCTACTCATTGAGAGTAAATCTGCTTTACTTAAAGTCAGTTGATTGTGTGAATCATATTTGCATTTACCTTCACTGTGACATCTAGACTTGTGTTTAAGCAATTGAGCACCATAGAGTATAGCCAAGTTGACACATAAAATTAACCATTGTAGTGTATGCCCAGGGCCAAGAGCAATATTCTTGTTCCTCTGGTTGGAGGCAGAATTTTTTTTTTAATAGAGTAGTCTTGAAAATTGTCAGTAATTCCCACTAAAGGTTATATTAATACAGACCAGTATTTAAATTGAATAAAAGAAATAAAATGTTTTAAGAATTAAAAATTGGAAAAAATGGAGATTTGGTGTTTATTATTGTATATGATTCCTTAGTAATGGCTACTTTCATAATACTTCACTGTGTAGACATCAATCCATGTAGAGAGACATGGACATAAATCCCTGTGTTGATGAATTATTTTGGGAGCCTGGAATCACCTTGAATTGATCAGCCAGGTTACTTTAGAATATGATGTTCAACATTAATTTTATTATATTATGACAAATAGGGAGAAAAGAACTGATTTGCAAATGGACCACCTATCATATTGATGCATAGAAACTGCCCAAATGTAGAGGAAATGCTGATTTGGAGAAATTTACAGATATTGATGTTAATAAATAGTTTTGTCATGTTAAATATAACTAGGCAAACATTTGAAAGGATTAAGAGCTTAAAATAATTAAATGAAACTTAGAACTTAATGAGATTTTTATTAACTTCCCTTTGAACTATTTTAACTGAAAAAAAAAAAAGGCTTTTAAAAAGCATCAGCATATGGGGCACCTGGGTGGCTCAGTTGGTTAAGCGACTGCCTTTGGCTCAGGTCATGATCCTGGAGTCCCAGGATCGAGTCCCACATTGGGTTCCCTGCTCGGTGGGGAGTCTGTTTCTCCTGCTGACCTCTCTCCTCTCATGCTCTCTCTCTCTCTTTCAAATAAATAAATAAAATCTTAAAAAAAAAATCAGCGTAATTAAAAAAAAAATACCATGTGATGCTTATCTTTTATTTGTTTAGGTAATATCTGCTGTCTTCTTTCAGAGTAGCCATTCCAGAGTCAGGGTTTCTATATATAGCCCCTGTCATATACATGTACTTATCCTATAGAGAAATATTGGTGATCCAAAAAAAAAAAAAAATCCCAAAAAACAAAAAACAAAGAAAATTTGGTTTCAAGATCACTGAGATTGAATATAGGTTCCATATTTATGAGAGTTTTCTGCAAAAACAAAACCAACAGCACACACTGACACATAAAATTAACCATCAGAGATTCTTAACTGATTTAAACTATGAGTTAGAATAACTTATGTAATGGTAATACAAGCAAGAAAAGAAGAGGCTACAGAATCAATATGAAGTATTTTGGGTCTGATATGCCTAAGTTTTATTCCTCAAAAGCTAGTCATACCTATGTACAAATAAAATTCTAATATTAACTGCAACAAGAAGGAAGATGTAAAAAGGAAAATGATGGTAGAACAACAAGAGAAGAATGGAAGTGTCAGCTCAGGAGACAAAAGGTTATTTTATTTATTTATTTATTTATTTATTTATTTATTTATTTATTATTTTTGCTGGTAACATGGGCCTATTCATTTCCTCCCTAAATGGTGCTCTCTGCTACTTTTCTGCACCATTGAGAGCAGCTGCTGAATAGCATGCAGAGCTCAGCTCATGACTTCTCTGGCACCCACATGGTTTTCCTAAAAGCCCAGGGGGAGCTTAGTGAAGAGAAATTACCAGCACAAAACAGAGGCAGAGCTGAACTCATGATCTATAACACCGATTTGTAATCCAGTCAGCTTTGTAGGTAATCCTTCCTTACTCCCCACTGTGCCATCAAACTGGCTTCAGTGAGAGATGGAGATGTATGCATTTTTATGCCACTGACCTGTAATCAAAAGCTGTGACAATAGAGCATACTAATTCTAGTTAGCCAAGATGGTAGTTCTTTACTTGTCCTCCTTTTTCCTTCCTGAGGTTCAACATTTTATCTCCAGTCAGAGAGATGGATAGCTGAGTAACTGCAGGCGTCTGTGCATCCTGGTCAATTGCACTAGTCCATTATTGGGTTGTTGTACTACTACCTGCACACCCCTGTGTGCAGTGTGCTCCCATTTCCTTCACCAAGGCACTTCTCTCCTCTTGTCATGTCTAGTCCCCACAACCAGCCAGGTTAAAATAGTAATAGAAAACTTATCTATTCTATTTTGATTTTTGATTTATTTTGATTTATTTTTTCTGTAGTTTCAAGTTTTTATTTAAATTCCAAGTAGTGGAATTATATTATAATAGTGTAGTTTTTATAGTGTAGTATTAGTTTCAGGGGTAGAATTTAGTGATTCATCACTTACATACCACACCTAGTGCTCATCACAAGTGTCCTCCTTAATGCCCATCCCCCTGCCCACCTTTTTCCAACAATCCTCAGTTCTTTATAATTAAGAGTCTGAAGAAAAAAATAGGGGATCCTGGGTGGCTCAGTCATTAAATGTCTGTCTTCAGCTCAGGTCATGATTCCAGGGTCCCTGCTTGGTGGGGAGCCTGCTTTTCCCCCTCCCACTTACCCTGCTTGTGTTCTCTCTCACGCTCTCTATCAAATAAATAAATAAAATCTTTTTTTAAAAAAAGAGTCTGTTTTATGATTTGCATTTCTCTTTTTTTCTCCCATGTTCAACTGTTTCTTTTCTTAAATTCCACATATGAGTGAAATCATATGTCATTTGTCTTTCTCTGGCTGATTTATTTCGTTAAGCATTATACTCTCTAGCTCTATCTACATCTTTGCAAATGGCAAGATTTCATTCTTTTTATGGCTGATTAATACTTCATTATATATGTGTGTGTATGTATACACACACACACACATACACACCCCATATCTTCTCTATCTATTCATTAGTCGATGGACATTTGGCCTCTTTACATAATTTGGCTATTGTTGGTAATGCTGCTATAAACATCAGAGTGAATGTATCCCTTCAGATCAGTACTTTTTGTATCCCTTGAGTAAATACCTAGTAATGTAATTGATGGGTCATAATTAGTTCTATTTTTGATTTTTTGGACATGGAAACCTCCATGCTGTTATCCAGAGCAGCTATACCAGTTTGCATTCCCACCGACAATGTAAGACGGTCGACAATGTAAGACGGTTCCCTGTGTCTGCATTCTCACCAACATCTTGTTTCTTATATTCATTTTAGCAGTTCTGACAGGTGTGAGGTGATACCTCATTGTAGTTTTGATTTGTATTTCCCTGATGATGAGTGATGTTGAGCATCTTTTCATGTGTCTGTTAACCATCTCTTTGTCTTTTTTGGAAAAATGTCTATTCAAATCTTCCACCTATTTCTTAACTGGATTATTTGTTTATTTGAGTATTGAGTTTGATAAGTTCTTTATAGGTTTTGGATACTAACCTTTTATCAGATATGTCATTTGCAGATATCTTCTCCTATCACAGAAGTTGCCTTTTCATTTTGTTGACTGTTCCCTTCACTGTGCAGAAGCTTTTTATAAGTCCCAATATTTCATTTTTGGTTTTCTTTCCTTTGCCTCCAGAGATATATCTAGTAAGGAATTGTTATGGTTGATGTCAAAAAGGTTATTGCCTCGTTCTCCTCTAGGATTTTGATAGTTTTCTGTCTCACATTTAAGTCTTTTATCCATTTTGAATTTATTTTTGTGTACGGTGTAAGAAAGTGGTCCAGTTTAATTTTTGCACATGTTGCTGTCCACTTTTCCTAGCCATTCATTGAAGAAACTGTCTTTTTTCCATTGGATATTCTCTCTTGCTTTGTCAAAGGTTAGTCAATCATATCATTGTAGGTCCATTTCTGGTTTTTCTTTTCTATTCCATTGATCTCTGTGTCTGTTTTCGTGCCGGTACAATACTGTCTTGATCACTACAGCTTTGTAATATAGTTTGAAGTCTGGAATTGTGATGCCTCTAGATTTGGTTTTCTTTTTCAAGATTTCTTTGGCTTGAACAGACTGATAACTAATAAAGAAATAGAGTAAGTAATCAAAAATCTCCCAACAAACAAGTATCCAGGGCCAGATGTCTTCCCAAAGGAATTCTACCAAACATTTAAAGAAGAGTTAGTACCTGTTATTCTCAAACTATACCAAAAAATAGAAATGGAAGGAAAACCTCCAAACTCATTCTATGAGGCCAGCATTGCCTTGATTCTAAAACCAAAGACCTCACTAAAGAAGAATTTCTGACCAATATCCCTGATGAATATGGATGCAAAAATTCCCAACAAAATACTAGGAAGTTGAATCCAACAGTATATTAAAAGAATCATTAACTACAATCAAGTGAGATTTATTTCTGGGCTTTAAGGGTGGGTCAGTATTTGCAAATCAAACACAGTGATATACCATATTAATAAGAGAAAGGATAAGAACCATATGATCTACTCAATAGATGCAGAAAAATAATTTGACAAATTACAGCATCCATTTTTGATAAAAACCCTCAACAGAGTAGGGATGGAGGGAACATACCTCAACATCATAAGGCTATTTCTTTTTATTTATTTTGCCATTATAATAAAGTTTTATTTTTGTATCATGCATTAGAGTTTCAAATAAAATATATTATTTAATGATCATATCAATCTTGTGAGATCAGAATTAGGATCTGTTTTTTAAATGAAGTTAAAAAAGCTTAAGTGACTTGTCCCCGTTTTACATAGCCAGTGTGTGGCAGAATTTAGGTCACATGGCTTATTTTTTTAATTAATCTTTTTATTAACATATGTTATTTGTTTCAGGAGTACAGGTCTGTGACTCATCAGTCTTACACAGTTCACAGCACTCACCATAGCACATAACCTCCCCAGTGTCCATCACCCAGCCACCCTATGCCCTCCGTCCCCACCTCCAGCAATCCTCAGTATGTTTTCTGAAATTAAGAGTCTCTTATCGTTTGTGTCCATCCCAGTTACATCCTGATGTATGAAAGGAGAGAAGGTTATTCCCTTTTAATACAAAAGGAAGGAATTACAAATTTCAAAGATGTCCATAGAGAGAAATTAAGCCATTAAATGCTATCAGTCTATATACTATGCATCTTGGGAAATGAACATGGAATTAGATACCATATGAAGATCGAGTAGCATTGAAGACCTTTGCAGGTTTTTGTTTTCTCACTTGGAAAGATGATTTGGTTATTTTTGAGTAAGGGGATGGATCAAATATATGTTAGCATAATTTCTAGCTGTACTCCCTCAATACTATCTTGCAAAGACCTTGTGCATTAAAACTATCAGAGATAAACAGCAACAATAAAAAATACACAGAATAGGCCTACATCCTATACTATACAAAATTAATTAACCAACTAAATTTCTCAATAAAAAGTAGTTATTTTAACTAACGGGTTCTTTCTTTTTTTATTTTATTTATTTTTTTTAATTTTTTTTTTTAATTTTTTTTTTAAATTTATTTGTCAGAGAGAGAGGGGGAGAGAGCGAGCGAGCACAGGCAGACAGAGTGGCAGGCAGAGGCAGAGGGAGAAGCAGGCTCCCTGCCGAGCAAGGAGCCCGATGTGGGACTCGATCCCAGGACGCTGGGATCATGACCTGAGCCGAAGGCAGCTGCTTAACCAACTGAGCCACCCAGGCGTCCCTAACGGGTTCTTTCTTAATTAATATGGCAAAGCAGTCTTGTTTAATGTGTTTACATTTATTCTTCTGTTCCCTAAGCCGATTATATTTTTAATCTCCCTTTTATCTTGCCAAATTCTATTAATGAGTATATTTAAATACACAAAACATTAGGTTGGGAAAAATATTAACATACACACCAACTATTCACAATTATTTAGCCGTAGTTTAGCTTTCTTCCAAATCTATATGTACTAAATTGGTTCTTTTATTAAATCACAGATATTTTGTTCTAGGTAAGCATTAAATTTCTTTCTTATCAGACTTTTTATGTTTCTAAAAGATTTTCATTCATGAATTGTGTGTGTGTGTGTGTGTGTGTGTGTGTGTGTGTCAATGTTGCTAATTTTGAGGAAGATATTGCAGGTTGAATTCTCTAGGAAGTATATTCTGAAAGATAGGGATACAGAAAGTTTTTAGGGAGTGTTCCTGAGATTAATACCTGTGGAAGAGAAGGGGAGGAAAGAGGACTGGCTGAGTGAGAACTGCTATGGAGATTCTGAAGCAGAGATGGCCCTTCAGAGTTGTACTCCTTTGGAGCAAAGGGGCAGGGTCTTTATACTTTCATTTGGACAAGTCATTGGATGGTGGCTGACCTTATGAAGAGTGTATGACTTGAGCCAAACAGCTGTGTATAGCCAAGGACAATTTCCAGAGAGGGCTTATAGCTGAGAGATACTAGCCAGCAGGAGATAAATGAAGTTGGGCTAGTCTTTGTTCTTAAAAACAAAGTATTAAAGGAGAATCTTTAAACAATGTGTCAATAATTTATTTTTATCTGTACTTTTTCTTACTTATTATGTAAATGCAATTCTGTTTAAATACTTAGCACTCTTCCCAGTGCTTCTCTGAAGGTAGTTAGATACGTTTCATCTTTGGGCTACTGTTTTTACATAATATTAACAGGAAGCTGATTTAAATACACTGCAACATCCAAGTTATTTAAGTGACTGGGAAAAAGAAAGAAAAAAGGGTATATATACCCCTTTTTCTTATATATATATCACCATGTAATTTTACCCAGTTTTACACATATTTTTCTTCAAGATTTTACACATATTTCTCTTCCAACTAATCAAAACAAAATGCTAAAATAACCAAGTTAGTGTCAAGTGTTAGTTTTAAGCTATAATATTTTAGTATCTTTAAGTAATATCATAAATTAAAAATGTGGTTTTATATAACAATATATTAATACTAGTGAGGAAATTTTATGACAGAAAATTTGTTCAATAAGTAAGAAAAACTGAATTTTTGCATCCGTTTAGAATATAACTTTAAGTTAAAATTTAATTGAGTTTAACACTCTGTTTCCTTTGGCTCATAACTTTGAAGTCAGTCAGTCACTGTGGCCACATTTTATGATCACCCTCCATTATGGTGGTCAACCCCAGGGAGTCACATAGACCACAGTGTTAATGCACCCTCTTGGCTAGTACTCAACCTGTACAACTGTATATATATATATTATGCTTCTGAGTACTTCACCTTATTTCTGCCCACTTATCATCATTTGAAGTATTTCTTTTATTTAGAAAGTCCAACTTTTGTAGTATGTAACACAGAATTAAGCACTTAATAGTGTATCAGTATATCATATTCAAGGTTCAGATTCTAAAGTTAGCACATAGGGTATAAATCATGTGTAGTTAAAACTACTCTTTAAACTGGTGCATAAGGCTGTACTATTTCCTTATGTATACTAACATTTGAGTTATGTATACTAACATGGAGCCAGATGAAAGGAAGCTTCTAAATCAGATGTAGATCTTAGAATCTCTCTTCAAAACACATATCTTATTCCTAGATAAAGAACTCTAAAATGTTTCTCTTTGCCTGCAGGATTTACTTTCTCAGTTTTAAAGTTGAGTCTCTAAACTGTTAATACATCTCAATAATAGTATTTTGCTTTCAATTTGGAAAGCACTTGGCATAGTCCTGGCACACAGTAGGTGCTCTGTAAATGTTGATGGATTTGAGTCCAAGTCATTCTATTCTTTAAATAATAACAGAGAAGAAAAAGGCCACTTGAAGAAATGACCAGATTAGCTCAGATAATTTCTTAAAACAAGAAAAACTGACTTTCTGTATCTAAAAGCAAGACTTTGTGTTAAGCTGTAGTTTGAAATTGTCTTATTTGTAGGTACATATATATATATTTAAGGTAGCAAAAACAAGGTATTTAATATTTATGTACATAATGATAATAGTAATAGAAAGTAATAGAAATATCATCCAAGCAGAAATTCAATAAAGAAACAAGAGCACTGAATGACACGTTGGACCAGATGGACCTCATAGATATATACAGAACATTCTACCCTAAAACAGCAGAATAATCATTCTTCTCTAGTGCACATGGAACTTTGTCCAGAATAGACCACATACTGGGTCACAAATCAGGGATCAACTGATACCAAAAGACTGAGATTATTCCCTGCATATTCTCAGACCACAGTGCTTTGAAACTGGAACTCAACAACAAGAAAAAGTTTGGAAGGAATTCAAACACTTGGAGGCTAAAGACCACCCTGCTTTAGAATGTTTGGATTAACCCGGAAATCGAAGACAAACTTAAACAATTCATGGAAACCAATGAGAATGAAGACACTTCAGTCTAAAACCTATGGGATACAGCAAAGGTTGTCCTAAAGGGGAAATACATAGCCGGGCAAGCCTCCCTCAAAAAAAATTGAAAAATCCAGAATATACCAGCTCCCTTTATACCTTAAAGAACTGGAGAATCAACAGCAAATTAAGCCAGCCCCCCACACAAGAAGGGAAATAATCAAGATCAGAGCAGAGATCAATGAGATAGAAACTAGGGATACAGTAGAACACATCAATGAAACTAGAAGCTATTTATCAATGAAATTGATAAACCATTTGCCAAACTAGTCCAAAAGAAAAGAGAGAGGACACAAATTAATAAAATTATGAATGAAAAGGGAGAGATCATGACTAACACCAAGGAAGTAGAAACAATCATCAGAAGTTATTATCAACAGTTATATGCCAATAAGTTAAGCAACCTAGACAAAATGGATGCATTCCTGGAAACCTAAAACTTCCACAACTGAATCAGGAAGAAATTGACAACCTTAATAGACCAATTATCTAGTAACGAGATTGAAGTAGTGATCAAAAACCTCCCAAAAAACAAGAGCCCAGGACCTGACGGATTCCCTGGAGAATTCTGCCAAACATTCAAGGAAGAAATAACTCCTATTCTTCTGAAGATGTTTCAAAAGATAGAAACAGAAGGAAAACTTCCAGAGTCTTTCTATGAAGCCAGCATTACCCTGATCCCCAAACCAGGAAAAGACCCCACCAAAAAGGAGAATTTCAGATAAATATGATGAATACGGAGGCCAAGATTCTCAACAGATCCTAGCTAGTAGGATCCAACAGTACATTTAAAAGGTCATCCACCATGACCAGGTGGGATTTATCCATGGGATGCCAGGGTGGTTCAACATTCACAAATCAACCAATGTTATAGAACAAATCAATAAGAGAAGACAGAAGAAACACATGGTCCTCCAATTGATGCAGAAAAAGCATTTGACAAGATACAGCATCTGTTCCTGATTAAAATGATTCAAAGTATAGGGATAGAGAGAACATTCCTCAACTTCATAAAATCTATCTATGAAAAACCCACCGCGAATATCATCCTCAATGGGGAAAAGCTGATAGCCTTCCCTTTGAGATCAGGAACAACAAGGATGTCCACTCTCCCCACTGTTGTTCAACATAGTACTAGAAGTCCTAGCAACAGCAATCAGACAACAAAAAGAAATAAAATGTATTCAGATTGGCAAAGAAGAAGTCAAACTCTCTCTCTTTGCAGATGACATGATACTTTATATGGAAAACCCAAAAGACTCTACCCCCAAACAACTAGAACTCATACAACAATGCAGTAATGTGGCAGGATACAATATCAATGTACAGAAATCAGTTGCTTTTTTATACACTAACAATGAAAAAATAGAAAGGGAAATTAGAGAATCATTTCCAGTTACAATAGCACCAAGAACCATAAGGTACTTGGGAATAAACCTAACCAAAGAGGTAAAGGATCTGCACTCAAAGAACTACAGAACATGGGAATAAACCTAACCAAAGAGGTAAAGGATCTGCACTCGAAGAACTACAGAACACTCATGAGAGAAATTAAAGAAGACACAAAAAGATGGAAGAGCATTCCATGCTCATGGATCAGAAGAATAAACATTGTCAAAATGTCTGTACTGCCTAGAGCCATCTATACTTTGAGTGCCATCCTGATCAAAATTCCATTGGCATTTTTCAAAGAACTGGAACAAACAATCCTAAAATTTGTGTGGAATCAGAAGAGACCCCGAATTGCTAAGGAAATATTGAAAAAGAAAAAAAAAAAAAACTGGGGCATCGCATTGCCTGATTTCAAGCTTTACTACAAAGCTGTGATCACCAAGACAGCATGGTACTGGCACAGAAACAGACACACGGACTAGTGGAACAGAGTAGAGAGTCCAGATATGGACCCTCAACTCTATGGTCAAATAATCTTCAACAAAGCAGGAAAAAATATACAGTGGAAAAAAAACAGTCTCTTCAGTAAATGGTGCTGGGAAAATTGGACAGCTATATATAGAAGAATGAAACTCGACCATTCTCTTATACCGTACACAAAGATAAACTTGAAATGGATAAAAGACCTCAATGTGAGACAGGAATCCATCAGAATCCTAGAGGAGAACATAGGCAGTAACCTCTTCAACATCGGCCACAGCAACTTCTTTCAAGATATGTCTCCAAAGGCAAAGGAAACAAAAGTGAAAATGAACTTTTGGGACTTCATCAAGATCAAAAGCTTCTGCACAGCAAAGGAAACCGTCAACAAAACAAAGAGTGATATCTTTTAACATAAAGTCCATTTCTAGCTATTAAATGAATACCCTGGCTTTCTTTCGGTTAGAATTTGCAAGATGTAACTTGTTCTTAGCTTTATTTTCAGTATTTCTTTTTTTTAAATTATGTTATTATGTTATTTCTGATTTGTGGAGCATAACAAATAACATGGAGGACATGGGGAGATGGAGAGGAGAAGGGAGTTGAGGGAAATTAGAAGGGGAGGTGAACCATGAGAGACTACGGACTCTGAAAAACAACCTGAGGGGTTTTGAAGGGGCAGGGGGTGGGAGGTTAGGGGAGCCTGGTGGTGGGTTTTAGGGAGGGCATGTATTGCATGGTGCACTGGGTGTGGTGTGAAAACAATGAATACTGTTACAGTGAAAAGAAATAAAAATAAATTTTTAAAAAATGTGTGAAAGAGATAGTGTTCGCCAAGTTATGGATGTCATCGTTTTTTTTTTAATATTTTATTTATTTATTTGACAGACAGAAGTCACAGTAGGCAGAGAGGCAGGCAGAGAGAGAGAGAGGAAGCAGGCTCCCTGCTGAGCAGAGAGCCTGATGTGGGGCTCCATCCCAGGACCCTGAGATCATGACCTGAGCCGAAGGCAGAGGCTTAACCCACTGAGCCACCCAGGTGCCCCTGTCATCTCTGTTTTTTCCCAGCTTTACGTCACTTGTGACTAGACCTGGCCATTGAGCATGGTGATCATGTTTCATAGATAGAGGATAACTAGCCATAGATTATTTCAGGTTCATGAGAGAAAGAACTTTTTGTTTCTTTAAGTCACTGTGCTTGTAGAGTTAATTTATCACAGTATAATCAATTCTGACTACTAATTTTATAAGCTGAATTTTAATTTAACAACTGAATTCCTGTTGTTGTGTTTAATCTGAAAATCTGTCCTTCATTATTTGAATTGAATCTGATAAGAATTTGCTACGATTGCTGTTATGTTTGGCTTTCTATATTAGCTTAGGTTTTCTTTTTACCATATTTTCCTTGTCTTTTCTACCTTTCTCTCTTTCATTAAATTATTAATGGTTAATTTATTCCTTCAACCCTTTTCACATTCTATGGTACATTTTTTGAAATTAGTCATTCAGTTTTCATTATTTTAGTAATTGGCCTTAAAATTTTAACATGTCAACTTGTCTTGATATCTAAGTTCAATTGGTTTATCTCCACTTAGTCTAAAGAATTCAAAGGACCTTAGAGATGTTTTTTACTCTAATCATTCTCAAATTGTCTAGAATTTTTATTCTCATTTTAGTTCCCCACTAAATTAGTAGTTGTGATTTTTTATTTATATAATTTATCTAAAAGAAAAAATTACTTAAAGTCTAAATTTATCATATTCTAACAATTTAGAAATTTATAAGCAATTTTTTGCTTTCTTGATCCTTCAGGATTTTTTTAGTGAAGATCATATATTGATTGATTTTTCAATGAAAATCTGAATGATAAATGATCTCACTTTTTTTAAAAATGCCTTTACTTTGTGTTAGTATTTGAAATTGTTTTACTGAAACTTTGGAATTTAAGGCTGATGTTATTTTTTCTTAGCCTCTTGAATATTATTTTATTGTTTTTACATTTTTGAGATGATATAAAATTTTAATTATTTTTTAAGTATAAGATTTATTTTCTTTAAAAATTTACCCTTTTTTATTTTTTAAGATTTTATTTATTTATTTTACTGGCAGAGATCACAAGTAGCCAGAGTCAGGCAGAGAGGCTGGGGGAAGCAGGCTCCCTGCTGAGTAGAGAGCCCGCTGTGGGGCTGGTTCCAGGACCCTGAGGTCATGACCTGAGCCAAAGGCAGAGGCTTAACCCACTGAGCCACCCAGGCACCCCAAAACTTTACCCTTTAAAAAAAATCCTTCATTTTCACCATAATGTCTATAAGTTTGGGTTTGTATTTATTTATTGGAGTCAGACTCATTTTATTTATTCAGTCCAAGGTTTGTTTTTTCACCTGTTCTGGAAAATATTCAGCCATTGTTTCTTTGGAATTTGCCTATCCTACAATGAACTCTATTCTTTGGAGACTTTTTTTATGTGACATAAGTTGGATCCTCACATTGATGCCATCATAATTCTGCTTTTGTACTGTCTAGCTTCATCTTTCTCTTTTGCTTCCTGGATAATATAATAATATTTAGTTCCCAGTATATATATATTCTTCTTGAATTGAGCTCTCTTTAATGCTACACACTTTCAGCAAGTGTATATTTGATTTCCTTTTGAAACCCTCCTATTTTTCTTTGTCTCTACCTATAGGATTCTACTCCTTCCTTGTTACCTTAAATAAATTTTAAAATACCTATTTTGTGGACACTTTAGATGGCTTTATTTCACAAATTTTTGGGGGGTACTAATTCTCCTATTCATTACATCTTCTTTCTCTTCCTCATGGTGGAAATCCCTTTTAGGACTTCCTTGTTTTTATTTTTACTTTTTTTCCCCTGTGTGTGCTTTATGAGGCTCAAGTTGTGGAAGTAGTTTCCAGAGTGATTTTTGTTTACATTTGTCAGTGCCCTCAGAGATTTAATTGGTCCAATATCAATTTTTATGTATATTTCTGTACTACTGGCATACTGTAAATTAGAAATTTATATATGCAGAGTAGTTTTGAGGTTTCAGTTTCTAAGCAGTTAAATATAAGTAAATAAATAAATCAATAAATAAATAATCCTAGTCAGACATAAAACCTTACTGATGACTTTTCTGGGCCCAAGGTCATAATTTCTCTAATTCCATTTTCATTAAGAGGGAAGATACCTGGGGGTCCAAGTCTCATTCAGGGACTGCAAATCCAACCCTGTGGCCTTTCTGGAATAATTCTCTGGTCTTTACATGTTGGGATAATTTTAGATTTCCTATTTCCCTTATATCATATTTTAGATCTTACATTAGAATGTTACCTCATGTGCTTTGCTTTGCTGACTTCAAGTTCTTGAAACCTGGACATTTTTCTTTTTTTAAGGTCAGCTATGTTTTTTTCTTTATTTTACTTATATTTTACTCAGCATTTTTACATGTTTGGAATGAGGTAGAAGCCTGTAAAGTCTGTATTTTAGCCCACTGTGTTGTAAAACTTGAATTTAGTTTATATTCATGTTTTACTATTTTAATTTTTTAACATAATTATAGACTTACATAGACTGAATTTATACTGCTTTTTCCAATCAGTGCAGTTCTTGCCATTATGAAAAAAAAGTTTCTTAAGTATTTGTATTCTTTTAGATTTACACCACCATTACCTGAATAATATAGGTTTTTAAAAAAAAATATTTTTATTTATTTATTTGTTTGAGAGAGAAAGAGCATGGGAAGAGGAGGGAGGGGAGCAGAAGGGAGGGAGAAGGAGGGGGAACGAATTTCAAGTAGATTCTTCACTGAGTGGGGCTTTTAATCTCAGGACCCCGAGATCATGAGTTGAGCTTAAACCAAGAGTCAGCCACTTAACTGACTGAGCCACCCAGGTGCCCCTGGGTTTGTTGTTTTATCCTTAACTTTTGGCTCTGGGATATATATGTATATAATTTCTTTTTGCTACCTTAAAAAGTAATGTGGGACATTGATTTACTAATATATTTACATAGGTATTACAGTGATGATTTGCTACTAGGTTAATCTCTTGCATAAAGTTTGAATTGTATTAGAAAATCAAAAGAACAGGGTTTAAAGAGATTCACATATCAAAAACTGAAGTCAAATGCTGATAATGGTTTCAAAACAGTGTTTAAATTAATTCATTATAATCCACAGTCTGGCTTTATGGCTGATAAACTAATTCTTCTTTTTCAGTGTTGAAGTCTTGATCAAATTCAGGTGCTGTTTCTTCCTGTCATAGCTCACAGAGACTGAAGTAGAAATCCAAAATATAAGGTTGTTGACTCACAATGAGTAATGTGTCAGGCAGAATGAATGAATTCTCTTGTTAGCTTGATCATTACATTTTCTCTATATAGATAAAAACATGAAAAGAAAAATTAACAGGTAGTTGTTTGACTATTTTGGAATCACAAGAACAGATATTGTTTAACAGTTTTTTGAGCTTTATTATTATCAGGGGCTCATAACGTGATATATCAGTGCCTATAATAGGAACATACCTGTCTGATGGACCTTTATTCCCATACATCTAACACAGCCTTTCCTGCATTGATAATGATTGCATGATCAGTGGCTATTTCCTCAGTGGCTCCTCTGTATCTATGCTTCTGTTGATAAATAATCTTGCTTTGCGTCGATGTTGGCTATTTTGAATTATTTATTGTCTTCAATCAGCTTCTGGCTAAGTTTTTGTTAACCTTGAAGGCTTTCTGTCTTCTTAATGTATTTGACTTTGGAATACCATTTCTATGTCTTATCTACCAATGTTATTACTAGAACTACCTGCTAAGATTCATTGAAATCTTCACATTACTTGGTTACCACGGTATATTCTTTTATGAGCATTCTGTCATTTAAACTTGTAACACAGCCTTGTGAAGTAGAAATTGTTGTTATACCTGTTTTGCTGATGTGTAAAGTTCTAGGTGACCAACTTATCCAGTGAGTTTGTGACAGATTTATAATTTATATTTAGGGCTATTAACTTTAGAACACTTTTACCCACTTAAGTTTCACTGGTTCTTGGAATGAAGAGAGAGAAATACCTCTTTCATATTCCTTTGTAGCCAAATGATAGTATATTAGATTAGAGTTATAGTGATCATCCTCGTTTTATATGTGAGGAAATAGATCTAGAAGCTCAGGGTTTTATCTAAGACCACAAGCTAATTAGTTGCCAGTCAAGCTGAGACTTGAACAATAACTTGTTAGTCCTGGGATCTTTCCAGCGATTCCAGTATTATTCCCTTCTTCTTATTTCCCTTCTACATCTTCCTGTTGTAATATGTGGACATTTCATTTACAGGACTTCCTGAGAAAGACCAGTCATGAAATGATTGTGGTTGTATATTGAATTAATGGTATTTACATATCTATACAGACACACATAATCATAAAGATGAAGAAATGACTACCATCATTACTAGGACATGTACACTAAGGTTTTTGATTGTGGTGGTCAATTTTCCTTTCTTTTTTTTCTTTTTCTCCCCTAAACTATACATCCTTTTAAACTAACTGAGCAAGAATGGATATTTGTAACACAATAAGAATGAGGGATACAAAAATCGGAGTTTCAAATACAACCTTAAACAAACAAAATCTGTGTGAAAATTTCTATCTAGTACTCAGCAGGCTATAACTAGCTAAGTAACTAGTTCAAAGAGACATCCCACTGGGAGCATTCCCTTTTTCATATATTCTGAATGGAAAGTTTGTGGCTTTGCAAAGAATGGCCTCTTTCCAGTTAACATTCAGAAGCATTATCATTGTCCAGCTGAGCTGCTGTGTGGGGCAGCCATCCTAAGACTCTGTTCTGTTTCATTTCTAAAATGATTGAAATAACATGGTAAAGATTCAGTCCTTTGAAGCCAGTTGTATATAGGAATCATATGACTGTAATCCCAGATGGGTGGGGTTTTGTTTTTGTTTTAAAATTTTTAGGGACCATTATGCCTGTGCAGGATGTCAGCTTGGCAGATTTGAAGATCAAAGTTCTTTTTTTAGGTACAGCATATATGCCAAAGCTAAGACATCTCCCTAGGCTCATCGTGCCCATGTGTACTAACTCTTAATAATAGCTGCCAATTCCAGTAAGAAAGAAAGCAATTAAGTGCCCATACTCATCCCTCCTTTGTTGAGTCTGACAGGCAAGGTGACATTGTGATGATACATTACCGGTGATGTAGTCACCAGGAATTGAACAAACCAAGCATTATTACCCCAAGTAGCCAAAAGAGCATTCTTCGAGAAAACAGTTAATTTGTGAGGCTATCTGAAATACTTGAGAATCCACCCTATAGATGTAAGGGTAGAATTGCAAAATTCAGAAGTAAATAATCAATATAAAATGTAAAGGATTAGAATAGTGTATTCTATTATCTATTAGTATATCTATTAGTGTAGACTCTTTCCCCAGGGAAAGACTTTACATTGCTTTTCATTTTTAGGGGATTTATTCCAGCTTTATTATTTATATATATGTTACATATATAATATATATAAATAGTACTTAAATATAGTTTTCCATTAAAATTAGATATAGTCTAATATTATTTAAAATATAAACAATATATTTAAATAACTGACAAAGATAATGGCTTTGCACAGACATTGGTCTACTCATTTAAAAACCTGAGAAGATGGAATTTTCCTAACATGAACAACCAGCATGTTAAAACTGGGGCTGAAAGGAAACAACATTCAACAGGAAAATATTGCTTTAGAATAGAGTTTGGCAAGTTGGAAAGATCCATTTTTTTACCAATTTCAACTTGTATGAAGAGAGTTTTCACATGGTTAATTAGCAAACATTTATTCAGTGCCTATGTGTAGTTCCTGTGTTAGTTATTGAGGTTAACAGAGTGGTTCCTGCTACGCATTAATTTACTATTTAGGTGGAAAGACAGATGAATAGCTAGGGTAGTAGTACACTACAGACTGCATTTGGGAAGGTGGGACATGCCCCAACCTGGAAGAGCAATCAGGTAAAACTACCCATCAGAGGTGACAGTGGAGGTGAATCTTACAAGAATCAAGTTAGGCAGTAGAAAGGGAGAGGAAGGAGACTCTGATCCTAAAGCAATTGTTAAGACCACAGGGCAAGCACTAATGGAAACAATCTCATCTAAATAAGACCATCTTACCCCACTTTCTTTTCAGACTGCAGTCTAACTTGGAAAGAGCCCTTGCTTCCTATCCCTTAAAAATCCAAACTGACTTTGACCTGCAAATATTATGTAATGATACAGTTTCTACTTGTGCACTAGTTATATAATTTTGTGTTTACCTTGCTTTTTGGTATCATCTTCCTTGACAAGGAAGGAGTTAAATTTATCCCATTCAACATTTTCTAGGCCCCATTGTATATTATGCCAAACCCAGTCATCTGTTTTTTTCTTCTCTCTACTGATCTGAATCCAGGGATTTTTCTATTAATTTTGTTCTTAATTAACTCTTAGATGTTGCTTCAAGGCTAACTGCCTATATATTTAGATGTAGAATTTCATAATGTCAAGAATGATATTTTAGCCAACATATTGTGAAGAAAATTATACCTATATTTTGAATGGAAAGAAATTAATTTATTGAAATTTTGCTGTCTTAATACACGTGATTATAGCTCATGGTCACTTGTGTTTATAAGTAAAAGGAACTATTTACTATTTATTTTTCCTAGTTTTGTCTACCCTTTTTTCACAGCTCAGCTTAAACAACTACTTTTCTTTATACAAAATCCAGTTGCTTTCATCATTTATAAAGTACATAGAACAGAATATCCTTTGTTTTTTGTACATTAATTGGAAAAAAAATGAGAGAAGTTGGTCATACTTCAGATATCTGAAAATATTAACACTTAATGGTTTCCAAAGCCTATAAATACAAATGCTTTAAAATTATCCATATACAAATCACAGTGGTGTACCATATGGAACTTTTAGAATTTGTATGACTTTTCTTCTTCATCTTTTTTTCCCCCTTATTAAACACAATAGCATTTTAAGATAACGTGTGCTAGCTTCTTTGTTTGTGTAACAGTTCCTGACATGGATCTTTCCAAGCATAGTAACGAGTATGAGTTGTGCTCGCCTAAAGGCTATGAAACTCAAAAACTGTGAAATGGAGTTCAAGCACAGCCCTTTATAGCTTGGTGGAAGTTCAGCTGTAGTTTGGGATAATTTAGTCAGCAGTTTCAAAAAATGCTTTGAAAACTATCTGCACATAAGTATTCTTGTGCTGGGCTGTTGCGAGTATTTTTCCATTCATTATAAATTTCCTACTTTGTAGGAATAAAGACCACTCATTGAATGTTTGCTAGTTGGACTGCCAATTGAAATGTTTGGATAATTGATATACAGTGCATTGAATATCCTTCATTTAACATGTTACCCCAGGATTTTGGTTTACGCAATAAGGTGGGTAGGAACCACATTTCAGAGGTTCAGTCTTACTATCTATTGCTTCAAATATTCCTGCTTAACATTTTCCCCCCAATCTTAATTCAGTTATATAAATAAGGTTTAAAAAAGTAAAAAAGATCTCAAACTACTATCTAAATGTATTTTATCTAGTCTTCTGATTTTCTCTTCCAAAATGAAATTTCATGGTCATCTGTTGGCTGAGAAGAAACAATGAAAACTATAGCAAAAACCCATTGGAATCCCTTGCATTCAACAAATCTTTATTGAATGTTACTTTTGATCCAGAACCATTAGAATAAATGGAATCACTCAAGGAAACAGTATTAAGTATGTTTGACAGCCAAGGATTCTTTCTGATTTCTTTCTTGAAGGGAGTTCCAAAAGTTGTCTTCAATATAAAATGTATTATAATACGGTAAGTATTATTACAGGCATTTTCACATATGACAATTATTTCATAATAAAGGAGTTGGAAAGGTCTGGATTCCAGTCTTAAATCTTCTGTTTACTGGCCATCTGGCCTCAATAATGTAACTATATTTGTCTGTTCTAACTTAAGCACTAACTTCAGCAGTGCCTGCATATTCTAGTGGCTTCAGTTTCTTCTCAACATCTACCTGAGATAGCTCCCCCGCACTGCTCCAGGATGGCCCTGGTTCTGGGTTTCCTTCCTTTTGTCCTCCAACTCTGGGTAGGGAGGAAGTATATTCCCTGCTTTTGCTAATTCCTGGGTTCCCTCAGGTACCCCTGAGAGCTCTTTCCACTTTTCCATCACCCTTGTAAACCGTTTTCCAGCTTACAGTCCCTCTGTTTGAAATACCTGGAGTGGTATTTCTCTTCCTGACTAGACCTTGATTGATATACCTCTGTATGCTCCCATTTCCTCCTCTGAAAATGGAGATAAAATTACCTACTTCAGAGGGCTATTTTCAGGTTACAGTTTTAAACTACCTGAGTAATGCAGTCAGGGGGTGGAATAACAGACAAACTAGCAGTGGAGGAAGGGTGCCCTAGAGAGGGAGGAGATAGGAAATGTTGACAAAAGGAAAATAACATTTATTTAGTGTTTCGTTTTTCCCCCAAACCCTAACCCTGCAAGGTAATCATCCTTATTTTCATTAAGATGAAGAAAATGAGACTTGTAGGTACATGGTTAACATAAAAATCAGAACCCAAGTCTTTCCATACACTAAATTTATATCCTTTATTTTGTTTTTCTGTCTACATGATGACTCCTCTTAGAAAAATTTCAAATATAAACTGTGTATTAAACAGGGTTGAATTAGGGATGGATCTTTAGTCATTGACAAAAAGCAGAGCAAAAAAAATTTTAAGATATATTTATTTATTAGAGAGAGAGAGAAAGAGAGGGTGGGAAAGAGGAACAGAGGAGAGGGGGAAAGATTCTCCAGCAGACTCCCTGCTGAGTGCAGAGCCTGATGCAGGGCTCCATCTCACAACCCTGAGGTCATGACCTTAGCCAAAACTGAGAGTCACAAACTTAACCCACTGAGCTACCCAGGACCCCTCAGAGCAAAATTTCTTAAACAGTTCTGCTTTGTTTACATGAGTGAAGAAAAATACTGTTCATTTAAAACACACATATATTTTTTAGAAGGATGGAGTTCTAACCCTGTTTTAATTTAGCACTCCTGTCTAGAACACCTTATCTAATCTCCAGTTATTTGCATTTTTTAGCCCTTTGTGCAGATGATAAGATAAGTTATGAATCAGAAATGTTTTGCTTTTAATTGCCCATATTGTCCACGTGAATGCCACTTTTAATTACCATCTGTTTCCCTTTTTGCTGTTTTATCCACAGGGTCTAGTAAATGGTTTTCTATTATCAAAAATAAATCAGGTGACAAGGCTTAGAAATTGTTTGTGGAAGAATATAAATCTCTGATCTGAGTAAGAGAGGGATACCTTAAAATAAATATTGTAGGTGTGAAACTTAGGCACTGTAGCAGGTGCAAATTCCCACCTCATTTTTTAAGTTTGTAAACTTCAGAAGGACTTGAAGAAGTTTCTGTATGATAAAAATAAGGATCTTTTAATTTTGTTTAGACATTCCTTTGTGGTTTTGGCAGTTTTACAGGCAAAACAGTATAGTTTACATAAGGAAAAATAACATGGAAAAATGATATAATAGCATGACAGGATACATGAAGAGAACTTCAAAAGCTCCTGACAGCTGTGGAGGGTGAGCTCATATTTTGTGGAATGTAGCAGGGAAGACAGGTGAGCACAGACGTCAGATTTCCCATATGTGAGATACCTGGGAGGTCTATGTACTACTGTGGGAAACGATGATTTAAGGAAGTAAAACTTTAACTGGACACACATCAATGAGGAAACCAATATTGATAAAATAAAAAGGAATCTCAAGGAATGTGGATATCACTTCCATGAATTTTGCTCACATTTACTTAATTGATTTTAACTTTGTTTCTCATTAGATGTTTTGTTTTTGCATTCATTTGCCTAGAGCCATACCACCCTGGATTGTGATCTCCTTAGATGTTATGAGACTGAGCAAAGTTTAGTCCAAAGTTAAGTTGTGGGGGAAAAAAGACCACCTAGGAGAGTTGTGCATGTGATCACTTAACTCTAGAGTTACTGATGCAATAAGAAATCCATGAAATAATATGGGTTCTTAAACTGAACCTCCCCAACCAGAATCTAAAATTGACATGGGGAAGGTTGGAAAATAGTTTTATAACTTTGGATTGCTATTATGTTATTTATTTTAACCTTCATTTGATATTTATGTTACTGGATACTGTTTGATTCAGTACTGTTTGATTGAAGAAATCAAGAGATAACATTTGTTGATAGCTATTAGATGCCTAGCACTGAGGACTTACATAAGTACCTCATTTACACTCAAAATAACCCTCTTGAAGATTCACATGTTATTTACCCCTGTTTTGTACATAAGGAAATTGAGGCTCAAGGATGCCAAATCTATTTTTTTTAATATTTTATTTATCTACTTGACAGGCAGAGACCACAAGTAGGCAAGAGAGGCAGGCAGGGGGAGAGAGAAGGAAGCAGGCTCTCCGCAGAGCAGAGAGCCCAATGCAGGGCTTGATCCCAGGACCCTGGGACCATGAGGACCCTGGGACCATGACCCGAGCCGAAAGCAGAGGCTTTAACCCACTGAGCCACCCAGGCACCCCTATTATGCCAAATCTATTAATAGAGAGCTTGGATAGGAAGAGAAAGGACAAAGTGTCAGACTGATGGGTAAGAGCCTTGAAAGAGTGCCAAGAGTTTTAAAATTTTTAGGGGTCTAATGATTTTAAAATGTCTTAAGTGTTAATTTTTAGGTTGCAGGGTTGGGCTAAAATGAAGCCTTTAATTGGACAAAATGTGCTTCAAATTGTTGGTACTCCTTGAAGGGATGTGGCAACTTTTTAATCATAAAGGGATAGAGACCCCAGGATTCATGCCAATCTCCAATTTATCTAAAAGTCCTCCCACAATTTCAACATGCTACCAGCACTGACTGTGAATGAGTATGGCTATGAAAATACATAAAGTATGGCTGTGCCATTAATCAGGTGCGATCTTTCAAAGCATCATAAATTACAGTGATCAATGCCAAGTCTCATCTTGATGACTTGGGGACTAAACCCATGGATCAGCCTGACAGAGACAAATAAGAAACTACATAGGGACGTGATAGTCTGTTAGAGGTGAGAGCTACTTGTTAGATTTTCAGACATGTCATTTGTGAAAGATGGTGGATAATTTGAAACTCTGCATGCCTCTCATCTATGATTCCTTATGCTTATAAGTGGAGTTTTTTTTTTTTTTTGGCCATTCTTTGCAGATTTTATTCTGGTTTGAAACAAAAAATATATCAATATCCAAGTAATTATTATCCCAAAACATGTTACTTCTGCCCAAATTTCAAATGAATTTAAATTAAAAGCAAAAAAAAATCTATATTTCCCTTTTTTGTGAGATTGTAGTTATTCAATGAGAAATTTTAGATTGATTTTTTAAAAAATATATTTTTTTCAGACAATGTAATACCATTGGTAACTGAAACTTGAAAAATTAGTAACAACATGAACAAAAATACATGTCTGCATTTTCATTGTCACTGTAATAATTGCAAGTGTTCTTACAGATATTCAAATATAAAATTTTTAAAAATCTACTTATTAAAAAGTAACTGAATATAATCTGTAGTTGTCAGATGTCTTCCCCATGATACTCAGTATTACTTGGAGCATCAGTGTTCAAGAAAACAGAAGCCAGTGCATATGTCTTTGATAACAGAATGAGAGGCATCCATAATTGTGGGACACCAGGGAAGGAAAGGCAGGAACTCATTTAGCTTACAGAATGGAATGGTGGATCTCAACGCTTCTGCTGGAACTTCTACAGAACTCCGGTGTGTCCAGGTGTCTAGCTTAGCCAGCTGCACTGAAGTGAGTGATTCCTAAGAAGACTCATCAGTTCTCACAGCTGCTTGGAACACTTAAGTGGATACTTTGCAGAAGTTCACCCTGAAGTTCCTACAGACTTCATATCTGTGCATATGTCAAACATTATCTACTGCCAGTGAATAATAATTTTATCCCTTTAATGTCCCAAAGCTCACATAAGTGACTGCCAATGGCAGAATCTAACCCTACAGGAAATCATGTAGGAAAAAGGATTCCAGGGAATGGGTTACTAGTCTCTTCTGCAGTGCTGAGCAGGTTACTGAATGTGATGGCAGTGATGTTGACAACAGTTAATCCAGCACAGTTCAGTCATCTCATCATCCTATGATATTCTTTTTCCTGTATTTAAACTTTTGACTCCCACCCTCACCACAACCACCAAATCATGATTTTAATATTACATACACATGCATAACCCTCATATGACTGAAGCAATGATCAATTTCTTTAGAATAAGGAAGGATACAAAGTCCCATGTGTATGGTACCCATCTCTTGGTGATATCAAAACTTTACTAGCCAAGTCAAATCCCTATTATATTATATTATATTATATTATATTATATTATTTCATTTTATTTTATTTTATTCTATATTTAGACCACACTCACAAGCAGGGAGAAGAGCAGAGGGAGAAGAAAAAAGAGAATCTCAAGTAGGTTTCATGCCCAGTGGGGAGTCCTGTGTGTGGCTTGATATCACAACACCGAGATCTTGACCTGAGCCGAAATCAAAAGTCAGATGCCTAACTGACTGAACCTCCCAGGTTCCCCTCTAATCCCTCTTTTACATCCTGTAGTTTGAAGACCAAATAATAGGGTCAGAAGAATAACACACAATATGTTAGAAAGTAGGGTGGTAGACTTGTCTGTTTACTTCATATTGATTGAAAGTGTCCATAAGTGGATATGATGAAGAGACATCAACCATTATCCAGAGATTCTGAACTTAGAGTTTGAAACTGTGATCACAAGGGTTATTTCCTTTGGGGTTGGTTAATGTATTTGCATGCAGGAAGGAGAGTGAACCATTTATTCTGTAACCATAAAACAGGCTTTTTAGTCATTAGAGCTTCTTATCAAATGTTTCTGGTCCACCTGAACAAGTAGTAAGATTGCTTTTTGCCTATGCTTTTATATATATATATATATATATAGAGAGAGAGAGAGAGAGCATGCCTGCGTGCACGATAGTCATGTGACTTTTTTGAAAATGAAATATGAGCAGAAGTGACATAAGCTCTAAAGGTCATGCAAGATTTGCCATGCTGTCTCTCTCTCCCACAATTATTGGCAGTAATGCAAATACCAGCTCTTTCATGAAGATGATGAGTAACAGAACCTCTACTTAGGCTTTAAGGGCAAAAAATGCATGGGAAAGGGACACTTGTGTGATGCAGTCGGTTAAACATCTGACTCTTGGTTTCCGCTGGGGTTGTGCTCTCAGGGACATGGGATTGAGCCCCATGTTGGACTTCACATTTGGTGTGGAGTCTGCTTTGGATTCTCTCTCCCTCTGCCCTTCCCACTCATTCTCTCTCTCTAAAATGGACGAATGACTCTTTTTTTAAAAAATGTGTAGGAAAAAGCCAGGATAATAATTAGAGACCAGAATATTATAAGTATCAACTTTCCTGACAGATTAGATCTTAATTAGTCTCACCACAAAAATAATTATGTGACATGATAGAGGTGCTAGCTAATGCTATAATGGCAGTCATATTGCAATATATAAATATATCAATCAATATTTTATACACCTTAAACTTGCACAATGAAAAATGTGTGGAAGAAACACAGAAACTTTTGCTGTGTTAACCAACTGATACTTAGGGTTTTTTATTACTGCAGACTAACAGATCCCATTCTGAATAATATATCCATTATTAAATCTGAAAAGAAATACAGTATCAGGTTTTAAGGTTCAAAAGTTGTCCAATATTTGGAAAGCAAAACATTTAATGCATTCTAGAAAATAGAAGGATACTGAGCAAGTTCAATGTTTCTGATTACATTAAGGTTTATCATATGGAATATAACTTTTCATAAAATGTCATCACCGTTGGGATTATGGAGGCATGGAGGGTTAGTAAATCACAGTGGTGACGATTTGTCTACATAATATTTGGGAGTGCCCATTTTCTTTCCTGAGGCTTACAGAGATGGTCTGAACTGGCCCATTGGTCAGCATATGCCTAACCCAGTTACAGGTGCTTGTAGATATCTTATTCATCTCTCAAAATAAACTATATCTTTAAAAATTGACACCATTTCAGAGAATCCAAAGGATTCTTGATTCTTCAAAATGAGGGTGTATAGGTCAGATTAATGCAATGATTTACCTGGGAGAAATATATTGCAATGAAATAAATGAGGAGACACCCAAAAGAGTCAGTCTTAGTTCTTGATAGCTGTGTTACTTGGCTTAAATACATAAGTTTTGAATTCTAATTTTGTCTAATAAAAATTGAGGATAATAATAGCTACCCCATAAATTATTGTGAGGTTTGATCACTGTGTCAAACCATAGTGGTTATTCAAGATATAAGGTGGGTTTTTAATATTTACATTTCAAATTTTCATCCTGAATATGCATATGAGATGGTTTGGATCATGGATTTCTTAGTAACTATTTCACAGTAAATAATAAATGTGTCCGTCCCCCTTGCCCACAGCTTATCACTAGGGTAACATGATGAGAGTCAATGGGAACTTCTCCCATATGAATAGCCAGTCAGTCTGTATGCAAGCAATGAGGAAGACATATTTTTCTCTGCTCATACAGGGAAAGGAAGTAGCTGCCCTGCTCCACACTTGAAAAGATCTCCTTAGAAATGTAATGGTTCCTAATCCTTGCTTTCATTTGAAATTATCATTGACCAAATCCTTTGATATATTTGGTATATGTACATATTTGCATCAGTTGAATTTTGCAATATATATGTCAAGTTTTCAAGAAAATAATGGCTGATTTTCCCAGTGTTCTCTAGTAATAGGTAGAAAGCCTTCAATCACCCAAATCCTGTCACCACCTTTTCCTTCTAACAATCCTATTAACTCTGCTACTTGTTAGAATTAAAAAAATAATAATAAAAATTAAAAAAGTTTTGGGCAGCTGACAATGTCCAGAAGGTACATGGCACAGGGCAGTAGCTGCAAGATGTTTTCTCCTGAAACTAACTAGAAAGTCATGGAGCATGAAAAAACCCTTTCTAGACAATGTGAAATGAAACAGGAAAATACACTCCAATTAATGTCCTACATAAATATCCAAGGGGAACAAAGAGCATCAGTCAGGAGGCTATTGTCTCCCTAATTATGTTCCCAATTGGAAATGGCAACTTGTTTTCTTCCTCACATAATAGTTCTCTAAATAAATAGTCTTCTCCCGCTGTCTGCTGCTCTCTTGAGGATTTGGTTATTTAGGGATAAAGAAGAACTTGTGGTTGTGAAAAACATGGGTTATGAGCCAGCTCCCTGCCTTAGAGAGAAAATGGAAATTAATACTAGGGTTATGACGTGTTGAAAGTCAGATACATTTTAGCAATTCATTTGTTGTGATTTGGGTACTAGGGAAGACTTTTATAAGTTTTACATATATATCTTTTGACTATTGGAATACTGGCTTCCCACACTGTAATGAATGAAAATCACATACAGAATATTTGATAATGTCTCTATCTTAAAGTATTGTGGTAGCTCTTCAAAATAAGAGTTTAACTGATGGGGATTTAGAAAAAAACTTTCATTAGTATTAGTTCATCTTTATCATTACTTATGTTTTCTTTCTGTATATTTTTTATAAAGAAATATGTATTGCCCTCAGCAAACTTTCAAAATCATCCTTAAAATTTAATGCTGAATTTTTTCTTAGCGACTCTCTCTATAAAGTACTTATATACTTTTTTTTTATGTTACTGTGTTTAAACTTTGTCAGTGAAGTATCATCTCAGTTGTAAGGTGAAAATCAGGGGTGGATACTGTGTGGATAATTTGTTCTGAGTTTACTTGTTTATTTGTTAGATTTTTGGTCCTTTATTCACAGAATCTACTTTTATTCTTAAAAATGGTTATCAACTATTATTACCTTCTGTGATTATAGCTAGGATATGAAATCTTTATTATGGTCCAAAGTTAATTTTTTCTCAGTTCAACAGAAAGTGTTTTTAATTTCCTACGAATGTAAACTGTTCATGTTTTTTGATGTATTGATATGTCCTTAGGAAGGTTTGTTTATTTTGTGTTCTAAATCTTCTTTGAATCTTCTGTTTCAAAACGATTGGTAGATAGTCCTTGGTAGATTTTTATCTTCATAATATCCTGTCTTTCAGTATGAATGATAACATAATGTTTTGACAAAGTGAAATTACAAAAACTAAAGACATATCATAAAACACAAAGAAGTAAAAGCTCAAGACACCTTTAAAAGAAAGTTACAGAAGCTTCATTCTCAAGGAAGGTGAGTATATCAGTGTCGTTTTCCTGGGACAAATACAGCATGGAATATATCATGATAAGAAATTTAGTAATTGATTTAATGTGGTACTGTCAAATAGAAGAATACAAATGATAATTTTGTAATCAATTGGAAACCTTTCCTAATTCTAATTTTTTAATGTGTTTTTCTTTTTTTCTTTTTTCTTTTAAAGATTTTATTTATTTATTTGACAGACAGAGATCACAAGTAGGCAGAGAAGCAGGCAGAGAGAGGAGGAAGCAGGCTCCCCACTGAGCAGAGAGCCCAACGCAGGGCTCAATCACAGGACCCTGGGATCATGACTTGAGCCAAAGGCAGAGGCTTTAACCCATTGAGCCACCCAGACGCCCAGTTTTTCTTTTTTTAAGAATAGCTGACTACTTCCACCCTTGACCAATCACAAGGGCAGTTGTCAGGGCTTTGTTTATGTTGAAACTTGTTTCCACTTGAAAGGATGAAAGCTACCTAATCCCTTTTTTTATGCTGGCAGAGAGCATTCTGTGTTAAGGACACTTTTTTTTTGTTTTGTTTTGTTTTGTTTTGTTTATATATAATCTGAGAAGAAGAAAAGCTGTAACCAGTTTAATATTGTGACTCTATTCAATGGTTTTACCAGTGGGGGTCTGCAGAGAGGAAATAATTTGAGAGAAATAATGTTAATCTCCAGCAGTCTTGTCATCTTTACACCTTTAAATTTTAGCCAAATTAGAGTGAAGAGTTCCAAGGGAGACAGTGGGTCATCTATTGTCTTGGCACAGATAGACTGTGTACCCAACACAGAAGAAAAAAGAGCTCATCAAATGTTAACATGAATTAGGTTTAGAAGTTTAACAACTGGAAAAAAAATGTCTAATCAACTTCACAGTTATTAAGAATTAGCAAAATCGTATTTGTTCCTCTCCTTTCCAGTTTCAGTTTTATCTTGGAATATAGACTCTTGCCACAATCTAGGCTTCTGGTTCTTTCTTTTCTTATCTTTTTTTTTTTTTTTCTGTGTCTAACAAAGTACCTATTTTTCAAGTTCAGAGTGTACGATTTCGGTTTCTGGGCAATCTGTAACACTTTAGGTAAAGTTGTCTAGTTTCAATTCATGACTCATAAAGGAGAATGAATTGTTAAATATAAATGAGAAGTATGGCTATTTGTTTTGGATTTGACATATTAAGCTGTACATGAGCAGGTGAGATGTAAGGGATAGTATTAAGAAACATCATTTTTGCTTATAGGTGTTTTTGGTGCAGCAGAACAGGTCAAAGTACATTTACATATAGGGTGAGATGCATGAAAAGCCCTCATGGGGTATAGTTATGGACAGTAGGGATGAAATTCTCTTTCCATTTATTACTCCCCAGCTGAGGTATAACAGATTATTTTATTATCCAGTGAGTATGTAATGACTAACTGTAGATAAGGCGTGATGTTTTCATATGACATTTTTTATCGTCTTTACATCTGGTTAAACTTTTTTAGGTACTATGTCAGTTTCACCTGAATAGCAACAGAAGAGATAAACATCATCTTTCTTGGTTAAGCCAGGTATATTGCAACTAATTTGCCTAACAATTGGACTATGACTATGTTTTGTTTTAGAAACTAGAGCACTATCTAAATCTTAATAACAATGGGTAAAACATCAGCAGGTCTAATAATTACTGTAATGGCTATTGACAACTCTTGAATTTCCGTATAGCCTTATCTGATTCAGATAGGGTAATACATAAATTTTCTTTATTGTAGTGTATGTATACTTAAGGCCAAATATTCATGCAAACAACTTGACAATTCTGGATCATGTCTATATACACCTATATGTCTATAAACACCATAATGCCTCCTAATGGAAATGCACCTTGAAGGTCACCATAAATATTATATGTAACTGAAAAAAAGTCTTTATATGAAATGAGACCAGTGAATTTTAATGCTAGATTTAGCTCTCATAGAATGTATAAATTAAAATGAAGAGACCAGAGAGTTCATTGTTCATTTCTTTGCTAAAATATACTTTCTGGTAGCATTTTTAAATCATGAAGGCAAATTCATGTGGAACTCTTTTCTGGTTTTCTTCACAGTGTATTGGTATAATAGATATGTGTACTTCTGATAAAAATGTAGAGACCCTAACACTTCTGCTCACCAACCTTGACTATCAGTTGCTGTGCTATTTAGAAGTCAGAAACCTTGCCTGTGTTGGAGACTTTTGAGAAAGATCTATTCAGATGTACTTTGGACCAAGAATGTTTTGGTTGGTGAATCTGCTGTTTGTGTCCAGAAAATGGTTATCTATTTGACGTTTTATTATAGCAACCAGGGGTGATAAGTCCACATCAGCTGATAAACATTTTTGCTATTAACAGGGTGGTTTTGATTTTTAGCTTTGTATGAAATGGACCTTTTTCCAGATATGTTTCTTAATATAGCTGTTTAAGTGTATGTACAGCTCTGTGTGTGTGTTGTGTCTGTGTATAAGAGAGGAAGACATGAAAAGTGTTCTGCTCTCAAGAATGAATTTTGGAATAATTATCAAATTCATCCATGGGGATAATATGAAAAAACATAGGGACATATCAGGCTACTGCTTATGTAATGTCATGTAGGCTATGGATTAGCCTCTAACAAAGTTGACAACTGAAACAAAGTTTTGTACTTGGTGTTATCTGGGTAGATCTTCATATTTTTTTGGATGTATTCATTAGCTTCATATTCACATTTTATTTCATAAGAGAAAATTGCAAATTGGTCTTTGTTTTGTTTTTTGGTTTATTTTGTTTTTGGTCAAGTCAGCTAGATTTGAAAGGAGTTTTTGTAGAATATAATCTGTAGTTGAACTGGAAAATATATTCCAGCTTTTAAATAAGTCACAATTTAACCAATATTTGAATAATTTCTGTTAGTTTGAGTTTTTATAAACTATACTGGGAAATGATACATAGTATCTAAAGCATGTTCTATATCACTTGTGATATAAAACTAATAGGATGGAAAATTACTTTGAGAAGAAAGTGAGTTCCACATTAGATAATTGGCTCTTTTTATATAAAATTATTGAATAACTGAATGCCATTGGGGAATTAAGCATTTATGATGATGAAATAATATCTCTTTATATAAAAATATTTGTCTTTAAGGAAGTATATTTTTTACTATGTAAGTGGAATATTTACATGGTGGCAAGAAGCATAAATATATCTGAGGACTTTTTTTTAAATTTTTTAAAAATTTATTTGTCAGAGAGAGAGGGAGTGAGAGAGAGAGAGAGAGCACAGGCAGACAGGGTGGCAGGCAGAGGCAGAGGGAGAAGCAGGCTCCCCGCCAAGCAAGGACCCCCATGTGGGACTCGATCCCAGGATGCTGGGATCATGACCTGAGCCGAAGGCAGCCGCTTAACCAACTGAGGCACCCAGGTGTCCCTATCTGAGGACTTTTTAAAAAATATTTTATCGGGCATCTCACACATTATCAATGCACAGTATTTTAATTTTTATTGTCACTTTTCTTCCTGGTTTTATGAAAAATAAATTATTCTCCAGTACTAACTTTATCCTGAAATGTTAATAAGTTCAAGGAAGATATTTTGAAATGTTTGGGGAAATATAACATTATTTTAGAAAATTTGGTGTTCCTTGGTAATGTATTAATTGTGTACCTCCTTGAAACAACTGCTTTAAGTTAAATTCTTAATTGTATGAATTCTACGCACATTGTATGTGTATTTATTATCTATACTGGAATTTTTATTCAGTGCAATTTTTTGGACAGTTAGTTGTCAATAAATTTCCTTGGAAAATAAGTTGCACTAAGATTATTGTGGAATCTGGTCACAAGTGTGAGAAGCTCCCCGTATCTTTCCTTTTAACCCTCCTTTCATTGCCCAGAGTTGGTTAAATAGTACTGAGTAACTGCCTTTAAGAGTAATCAACACAATATAGACTCAGTCAGTCACCAAATGAAGTACTTTAACTGCTGTACCTACCCAGTCCAGCTTCTTCCTTTGACCTGTTTCCACTAGTAGTTGATGACAGCTTTCTGACCATCCTACTATTAATTCCTTCTCTCTCTTCTTAGTTGAAGTCTGTTTTTCCTGGCCGATCTGCTGCTTCTCTATTTCAGTCTTCTTCTCAACTCTCCTTTGATCTCTGTTAATTATTAATCCCTTAAACCCCACCTCTCCATCAGAATTGACCTTGGTTTATTTTGTTGTGGTTTCTTCTTCAGCCTGGAATATGAATGTGCAAGCCAGTGTTTTTTCCCTCATCTTCCATCTTAAGTCCACTTATCAGTCAATAACATTTTCCAGTTATCTAGACCTAGGTATGAAGAATTTCACTGTCTTTCCCAATGTTGTGAGTTTAAGTATTCACAAATACCCCCATGGGCACTAGAAAAATCCTAATAATGATAATAATAAATGGTTAATATATGTTTAGTGCTTACTTGTGCCAAGTCTAAACCAGGTAATTTACGTGGATTTGCTCATATGATTTCTCCATTCCACCCACACCATGAAGTAGTTGCTGCAATTATTTCCAATTTATAGCCAAGGAAATTAAGACTTACCACGATCACCCAGCTAGGAATTGGCAGTCAATGTTTCAACCAAGATTATTGGTTTCCAGAAGCCACATAACCTATAGGTGGGACCTATGCTCTGCAGAGGCAGGGTATGTATTTAAAAAGAGAGAGAGAGAGAGAGAGAGAAATATTTCCAAACTTTTATAGTTTTTAGGGATCTTTACTACATGAACACATCCAAATTCACACTTCATTAAACAAATAATTATTGATCACCTACTATGTCTCAGGCACTATTCTTGATATTGAAGAAAGCAGTGAGTAAAACTGACAAAGCCATGGATATCATGTTATTTTCATTCTCTTGGGAGAGGAAGATGATAAAAATATGTTATGGTTGTGGAAGTAAGTTCTGTTAAAAAATAGAGCAGGGTAGAGGGAAAGAGTGTAATTGTGAAGGGGAGTAATATTCTTCCTATTTGTCCTTTTCGATAAGGTGACATTTGAATAGAGATAAAAATAAAATGAGGAGGTAAGCCATGAAAATATTTAGGGAGAGAGAATGCCAGATGGAAAAAGTAGTAGATGCAGAGATCCAAAGATCCTGATATAGATACACACTGCTTTGTGTTTGTAAGGATAAATAAGCAAGGAGGACCTCCAGGATGGATTAAAATGAGCAAGGCGGGGGAGTAACTGGAGAGGTTAGAGAAGGATAGGGGACATAGGTCATAGTAAGAATTTATTTGTTCAGAATTTATTTGGGGTTTCAGGAAACTTCTGAATGTATTTGTTGAGTTATTACACTATTGTGGGGAGAATCAATGATAGGAAGTTATTATAAAATCCAAGTAAAAGATGCAGTGGCTTAGAATAAAATGGTGATGATGTTGGTAGATAGATTGATCTGTCTATGCTTTATATACACAGAGATACTTTATACACACAGGTATATGCACACATTTATGTCCATATATACTTTTAATTAAAATGTAATATACATATAGAAAAGCACATACATCATAAGTGTACATTTGGGTGAATTTTTTACTGGGCACACTACTATAACCAGCTTTCAGATTAAGAAACAGAATATTTGAATCCTAGAAGCCCTCTCATGCTACATTCTAGTAGCATGCATTCTTACCAAGAATAAGCACTGTTCTTCTAAAATAAGAGTTGGCAAACTGTTTATGCAGAAGATCAGGTAGTGAATATTTTAGGCTATAAGGACCACAGGTAGTTTTTTATACATATTATTTTCTCCAATTACTTTGATAGTAAAACTCTTATCATTCTGTGTTAGAAATAATCTATGCCATTACAATTTTGAGAGCCTTGCCCTTCAATCTTCTGCCTCCTAGAATATACAATTTTGAGTCCATGATCTTTTTTTCCCAATTTGCAGGCCCTCATCATGGCACTTTTTGATCCAAAAACTGGACTTTTTCCAAAAAGAAGTGTTTTCTGTCCTACTCCTCACTCCCACCTTTCAAAATAATGAGTGATCAAATGTTTTATAATCCAAATGCTATTCAAATATTGCTCTCATTTGGGGGGGAATAAAGCAGCAGTTTTACTCAGTTTAGGTTTCTCAGATTTCACAGCAGTTATTTGGAGAACCAGATGTCTTTAATGTCATGCCAGAGGCCATCCATTCCAGGACATTCTTGAATCCAGAAATATCCTCTACTCAGAACCAATATATTAAAAGAAAAGGAGGGCCTGGCTACCAAGACTCTTTTGGGTACTTAGAGGGATTTCCTAGAGAAATGGCAACACCCTCGGGGAGACTAGTAACCATACTTATGTGATATATTTGCTGCTTGCTCTCTTTTTCTTTATTTCTCTCTCTCTCTTTTTTTTCTTTCTTTCTTTCTTTCTTTTTTTTTCCTGGTGAATAATCTGAGTTCCAAGAATTTATGGGGACAATAACATTATTGGTAGGGGTCCCTATGACTCCACAGGTTCAGTGATTTCCTATCTATCTGTCTATCTATCTGTCTCTATCATGTAAGCTCCACAGCCACCATGGGGCTTGAACTCAAGACCCTGAACTCAAGATCAAGGGTCACATGCTCTACCAACTGAGCCAGCCAGGTGCCCTGTGATTTTCTAGAATAGCTCATGGAACTCAGAAAATCTGTTATATCCCTGGTTATGGTTTATTACAGTGACAGAATACAGGTTAAAATCAGCAAAAATGAAAGGAACATAAAGCAGAGTCCAGGGTAAACTAGGTACACGCTTCTAGTTGACCTTTCCCAGTGGAGTCTGACAACTGCACTTAATTCTTCCAGTTACAATATATGACAACACATACAAGTATTGTCAACCAGGGAAACTCACCTAAGACTTGGTGTCTAGGATTTTATTTGGAGTTAGTCATATAGGCACAGAGTGCCCATATAGTTGACATTAGTCTCCAGCCCCTCCAAAGGACAAGCCAGTACCATGAGACTCAAGACCCCACCATTGATTGCATTGTTAGCATAAACTATCTGGCATGGCCCAAGGGCCTGGATAAATGAAGACACTCTCAGGGCAGAAAATTCCAAAGACTGCATTATCTTTCAGGAGCCAGTCAAGGACCAAACCTTTCTTTGGAATGTGCAGGACTTCAAAACCCTAGCGCTGCTAAGTCCATCTCTCTCTGTGTGAAGCTTGCATCTAAATTTCAAACAAGTTATCTATCCATATATTTACTGGGAAGAGTAGCTCAAATTTGAAACAATATTTTTTATCTCCTATGTGAAAGTGCTTTTTACCCCCTTCTGGTTGAAATTTACTTATCTTTTGTCTACATTTACCAGGTAATAGCCCACCTTTTTTTTATTATTGTTATTATTATTATTATTATTATTATTAACATATAATGCATTATTAGCCCCAGAGGTACAGGTCTGTAAATCACCAGGTTTACACACTTCACAGCACTTACCATAGCACATACCTTCCCCAATGTCCATAACCCTACCACGCTCTCCCTAACCCCCTCCCCCTGGCAACCCTCAGTTTGTTTTGTGAGATTAAGAGTCTCTTATGGTTTGTCTCCCTCCCGGTCCCATCTTGTTTCATTTATTCCTTTCCTGCCCCCCAAACCCCCACGTTGCATCTCCAGTTCCTCATATCAGGGAGATCATATGATAGTTGTCTTTCTCCGATTGACTTATTTCGCTAAGCATAATACCCTCTAGCTCCATCCACGTCATTGCAAATGGCAAGATTTCATTTATTTTGATGGCTGCATAGTATTCCATTCCATTGCATATATATATATATATATGCCACATCTTCTTTATCCATTCATCTGTTGATGGACATCTAGGTTCTTTCCATAGTTTGGCTATTGTAGACATTGCTGCTGTGAACATTCTGGTGCACGTGCCCCTTCAGATCACTACGTTTGTATCTTTAGGGTAAATACCCAGTAGTGCAATTGCTGGGTCATAGGGTAGCTCTATTTTCAACTTTTTGAGGAACCTCCATGCTCTTTTCCAGAGTGGTTGCACCAGCTTGCATTCCCACCAACAGTGTAGGAGGGTTCCCCTTTCTCCGCATCCTCGCCAGCATCTGTCATTTCATGACTTGTTAATTTTAGCCATTCTGACTGGTGTAAGGTGGTATCTCATTGTGGTTTTGATTTGTATTTCCCTGATGCCAAGTGATGTGGAGCATTTTTTCATGTATCTGTTGGCCATCTGGATGTCTTTGCAGAAATGTCTGTTCATGTCCTCTGCCCATTTCTTGATTGGATTATTTGTTCTTTGGGTGTTGAGTTTGATAAGTTCTTTATAGATTTTGGACACTAGCCTTTTATCTGATATGTCGTTTGCAAATATCTTCTCCCATTCTGTCAGTTGTCTTTTGGTTTTGTTGACTGTTTCCTTTGCTGTGCAAAA